>OU823248.1:24317500-24584600 GCA_917490735.1 Dryobotodes eremita
TTTTATTTAAGCTTAAACGACAACAGATAGTTACTGATGATGCAAATAATGCTACCGCTAAAATAGTGGATTGGTTTAGGGTTAATAATTTACTTTCAAACGAGAAAAAGACTAAATGTATTAGATTTCCGACACCTAACGTTAAGCAGGTGAAAACCAATGTACTAGTTAATGGGGCGGATTTGGATCTCGTGGACACCACTATGTTCTTAGGTATTACTTTGGACTCGAAGCTACAGAGGGGCCCACATATAACCAAATTGTCGAAGCGGCTAAGCTCTGCAGCCTACGCGGTCTATAAAATCCGTCATTTGACTGATATCGAAACAGCTCGATTAGTATATTTTAGTTATTTCCATAGTGTAATGTCGTACGGCATTTTGCTGTGGGGAAATGCAGCCGACATTCAGGCTATATTTGTGCTACAGAAACGAGTCATTCGAGCAATTTATAACCTTAGTTGTAGGCATTCACTGAGGGATAAATTTAAGGAAATAAACATAATGACAGTCGCATCTCAATATGTATATATGAGAACCTGATTTATGTAAAACAGAATATTCATCTATATTCCAAACACAGCGACGTTCATAACATAAATACTAGAAACAAAGATTTATTTATTGTGCCCACGACTAGGCTCTAAAAAATTTGTAATTCATTTAAGTGCCAAAGTATACGTTTTTACAACAAACTCCCAAGTCTTATTAAAGAACTGAGCCTCAATAAATTGAAATCATTTATTAAACATATACTCTGTCAAAAAGGTTTCTATAAAGTTAAAGATTACTTGGATGACAAAAAGGCTTGGGATTAACTAAGCTACTTCAATGTACCCCCAAGCAACAAACGATTTTATACTGTGAATGAGTGTTTTAGAATTAATAGTGTCCTTATATAATAACTTATGGTATTTTTGATGACTTTTAAAGAGAAAACTGTCTGTGAATGTGAGTAGCATTCAGGCTACATTGAATATATGATTATTATTTTAATATTGTGAATGTGAAGACTATGTGGGTCATTGTTGCTTTTTTTTTTCTCCTCATTTAATTTTAATCATGGTCTGGCAGTTTGAGTAATTTTTATGGCCTACCCAAATGTTTTTGCTTTGGTATTGTTCGTCGAATCGTTGAGCTCCTTAAGTTCTGAGTTGAGCTGCACGATTACTGACAAATGCGTGCACTGACTGGACAGGTCCACTCAATCTGTATGGTTTTTCCTCAAAAGACCATTTCAGACACAAATCTACATGGTCTTCACATGATCTGACCAAGTTTATGTCTGGACTTTAAAAGAGACTGTGACCTCTGAGTTTGTTTCGGCCTTTCTTCTCAGAATATTCAGGTAGGAAACGCCGACCTCATCTAGTTATTAAAATATGATTGACGTGTAAAAGTGTTTGTTCAAACCTACTTACAGAAATAAAATCATTTATCATTTTATCATTTAAACAAATACTTTTATGAAAACAAATATTATTAAATTGTTAAAATGACACACAGTTTCACTTCATTTGTGCTATTTGCACTCTCTGCTCTAGAAACTGTCAATTCAACTTTGAACTGGCAATTTAAGTCGGAAAAAAAATTCGGTTTATAAAACAATTGTTACAATTTGGTAGATTAAAAGCGTCGAAATTGAATTGAATATCGGAAGATAGGTGCTGGTCGAATGGTCGTACGTGACTTCAATTTAAAATCTCCGGTGATTATTCATGCGTCGGGAACTCGGGAGCGAGCGGCGACGCGAAAGATGAGAATAGTTTCATGAATTATAACGAGTGGAGATAATAGATCAGTTTCAATATCAGTAAGCTGTTTTCTCATCAATATCGTACTGCTAGCGCGGCAGCATCGAACGCGGGTCACTCCACGCGGGTCACCGCATGCGGATCACTGCGCGTATATCACCGGCCTCCACGTCACTTATTGTGGACACTCTCTTAATTCATTTTGATGTTCCCTGTTACAGCGAAGATAATTATGATTATTTCGATTTTTTCAATAATCCAATCTAATAACGATGTTTAACTATAATATCTCGGTGGATTTAATGTAACCTTGGTTTACACGTCAAGCGATCAGTAATATGAGAGTCGTGTAGCTAGCAACAGGTTTATCTTGATTGCACTATTGGTTTACCTAATCAATAGTCAGCCACATCTGTTGAGATAAACGACCGCCACACGCTGACTCGTATGTATGTTATTGTATGATGCTTGAATGTCCCGGGAACTCGTCATGTCTCGCACCAGTCGCTCGTCGCACGCCGCTTGTCTCGAGTAGCTCGCCGCTCGCCGCTACTGGCATCACTTGCGCGCTTAAATCACATTTGTAACATCTCACATACAGCGCTCTCGGCGCCGAACGCTCCGACAAATTAAACGACAGTTATAAAGTGAGCGGCAAATAAACTGCCTTCGCTTGCGGAGAAAACGATGCGGTACGCGGCGAAGCGGTGCAGAGCGATGTAGATTATAACCATCTTTTATACTACAACATGTCGGTATAATTGTAAAAGTTATTCGAGTTCAAGTTTTATCACCTCGTTCCAGAACATTTCAGTTAGTTAATTTTAATATTAAAAGCGTCCAGTTCTTGTAATTTAACGTTCCGAAAGCCATAACTATCGAGATGGTGTTACGAAAAAAACATTGCCTCACCAACTGTCGATGAATATTACGTCAGATGATCCAGTCGCGCGGGTCGCCAGAGTACCGTGCGAGTGCAACATGTTTCTATGAATCACTATTTCTATGAACACAATTTCTATGATAACTTATTGAAAATTGTTCTACAAGAGTCGCGTAGCGCCTGACTGCGGGAGCCTTTAAAGTTGTTATGACGACGCCGCAAGCTCATATGCGCGTGGAACGCGCAGTATTCAGTTAGTGGAGGTGCGAGTTAGTGCTAACGGCGGCGGCGCTGTAAAGATAATGTTACGGCCGACTGTAATGTTTTATGACGTCATTATGATAACCGTGTGGGCAGGTCACTATGTACGCGTAATGTTTATTACCGCAGCCCCACTACTTCTGCACTAACCCCTGGCAGAGAAGACTTCCCAGAGTCTACCCTGTAGACCACAGGGTCTACAGGGTAGACTCTGGAAGTCTTCTCTACAGAGGTTCAGTACAGAGTGAACCAGAACGCAAAATAGTCTCCAATCTCATTCACATTTATTTCGTTGTAAATAAACTTACTTTCGTATGATTCGGTTCGGAGTGAGCCTTCTGCATTCTCTCGTGTGATGTGTTAATAACCTGCTACAAAGTGTGAACCATCAAATTAAACGTAATGTTTGTTCGCGCAGTAGCACTCGTCTCTGGAGACCAGTCCCGTGACAACATTACACAGTGTTACCGCGGGTGTAGCAACAAAATGCTAAGAAGTAACAATCGAAAAGCCCACAACCAAATAGAATTTGCACATCATGAAAAACATAAACTTTGTAGTACCTAACTAGTGCAAAATACGAAATATTAAATTTCCTGTGACGTCACCAACCAATCCAAGGACAGCCCATTTGTGGGAATCGGATTTGAAGTTAAGGCTATAAGTGACCACAGACGAATTGACATACATACAAAGCTAGGGAGACTCAGAACATCTCTCTGCCAGAGGCTCGGCGAAAGTGTAGAAATAATAATAATAAAAAGCATTTATTTCAGGCTACAATAGCCCATAGACATGTACCTTACAAACTAACATATATAAAATATAAAACAAAATTTGTGTTAATAAATATAGCTTAAAACTATATTAGTAGCACTTCATTAATGATAAATGATAAATGATTTTATTTCTGTAAGTAGGTTTGTACAAACACTTTTACACGTCAATCATATTTTAAAACTAGATGAGGTCGGCGTTTCCTATCTGACTACTGACATTAACTTATATTTGTGCTGTCCTGTGATACTTGTCCACAGTAGCAACGGCACACCACGTCCTGGGGCCAAAAGTTTTCTTTCATGACGACAGGATGATAACAATTCTGTACGGGCACAAAGCACGCCTCGAGGTTGCGGTGCGACTCCAGTAATTGCACCTCGGCGTGTACCTCGTCTCCTGGCGCACATACTCCACGATGTCTTCCGCCTTAGTAGTACAGTGTAGGTGGGAGATGTAAACCGGTGTTCAGCTTTGCGGCACGCAAGCTGACTTCGAGCTCCGTAGAAACATTGCCGCAGCAGTTCTTGTTCGTTCGCGATCTGCGCTAACTCCTTTGTACCGTCATGAAACCCTCATCATCAGCCCTGTTCGGCGCCTTTTCTGGCATAGGCTTCACACTTGGAGCGGCTGGGGCACTCGCGGTGACGCTAGCGAAATCCTTTTGTAGAGGCTTCGCTAGGGCTGCAGACAGTGGCAGCGGGACGACGTGAGGGGCTCGGGTGCCGCTGCGTGGAGGAGCTGCGACGAAGGGCGCGGGGCTGCGAGGCATACGGGTGGGGCGCTCTGCAAGGTCAGCAAATGACGGATGCACTGGCGATTAAACTGTTGACGTGAAAGACGTCGATACATCGAGGCCACTTCCGCGACACATGTTTATGTCAGACGCATCGACTGATGACTTAGTTACCGCCACACTGTTGCGCAACTCATTAAATTCTTTGCGCAAATTGGCGACGGTGTTTTTGGATGCATCTTACTTCGCTAGAACATCCGTGAGGTGAACATTCAAAAAGACATTGTCCTCCAGAAGGCTCGTTAGGTAGACGTGGTCGAAGGTGACGGGTGGAAGCTTGTGAAGCTCCTTCGCCACAAACGTCGGCATGTCGTCTGGGTCGGTCTCCTTGAACAGCGTGAATATGTCTTGCAGGGTTCTCTTAGTCCCGTCACGCCGGCGGGACACCAGCTGGTCCAGCTTGTTTAGCACACTGAGCAACAATAGCTTGATAGCAGCAATGTCATCCTTGCTGACATTCGTTGCACAGATTTGGACATTGGATACCTCGTCCATTATATCCAGCTTCTGCTGCAGGAACGCTAGCAGATCATTTGCCACAAGTTCATTACTTATGGCGAGAAAATTACGAGCGACAGCTTGCGCCGCGCTAGTCAATACACAGAATATGCAAACACGTCCGCATCGGCGCCCTCTTTGCTGCAGACGGCGCTTGAAACAGTTGGACAAAGTTCCTGAAGTGTGGTAGTGGGTGTTCACGACACATGCTCGGACGAAAGCCCGTCAGCCCGTGTGTATGTCTGTACGAATTGATAATACTCGATGTCAGTTAGTCAGTATGTCAGCGTCAGCACTCCCCGCTGGTAGCGGTGACTTTGTTAAGCTACGTTTTCCTAGAAGAGCAGTGACCGCGCAAATAGCGTCCGCAATGTACTGGTGTACATTGAAACGTTATCTATGAAAGTAAGTTGGTGCGCTGTCCTAATGAGAGTTTTTGACACCGTAAAGTCAAACCCTGCTGCCCAACTATTTAAATCGCTAGATTCGCCCTCACCGTAATTACTAACGCGAAAAAGTGTGAATACTGAGAAGAGTGAGCTCACACATTATTATATAGCGTTTCCATGACAAGCACGTCAAGTCACTGCGTCATTGTGTCAGAGGTGGCAAAACGAAACAAAAAAGCGACTATCTTTTGATGGGGTATCTAGCGATTTAAATCTTTGCCGCTGTCATCATTTTCATGACAGCCGTCACTGCGGCCGTTATGTGCGGTCACCGCTTTTCTAAGAAACCGTAGCTTTAGTAACGGCGTCTGTTAAACATAACGGCGTAACGGCGCCGGCAGTCGTTACGTGCTGACGGTATTTCCATTGATGCCCACTGTAATCAACTCCCACGCATTGTATTGCAAATGAAACTTTATACCTACTTGCAAACATATTATATTATTTAAGTACTACAGTTTATTCAAATAGGGAAAGCCCTATTAAATATATTGTGCATTAACTTTGTAGGTAGTTTTAACAGATCATTTAGTCCCCGAAAGAACAAACTTGAAAAGTAAAGCATTCCAAAGGAACAGCTACGCGACCTGCGAATGTGTTAAGAGCTACGCGCGAGTAAGAACCTCTTTGGTCCCACTGCTAGGCAAAGATCTCCAACAGCTTTTCATTTACAAGATTATTAACACACTAGCAAGCCGGCCCTGCTTCGCACAGTTTATAAGACTTGGGAAAATATTGACATTTATTTTTTATACGTTAGTTCAATATTAAATGAATGTGTTACACACACAGCTTCCGGAATATATTCCCGAAATTATGGTGAAAACCATATCAAAATCCATTGCGTACTTAGTTTAGATAAACAACGCGGTCACACAGACAGACATGAAAAGTGGCTTTAATTTATAATATGTCTCGATATAGATTAGCATTACTGCAATATAGAGGCATAAATATGATGACAGAGTTTCATCGCTCAAAACGTTCCATTCGATAATCAAAATAGGCGAAAATAGGCTTATAAAGGTAAATGTCCAAAATTACTTGTACAGTAAGAGTAAGGCCCACTTCCACCACCAAACAATCAATGCATTTAACGCTAAAAGTATTTAAAACATAATTCTGTCTTTGTCATCTTCAAACGATTGACAGAAATATAATGATGTTTTAAATTCGTTTAGCGCTTAGTGAAATTAGTGAGGTGTGGTGCAAGTGGACCTAAGGAGCGTAGTTCTCTGTAGTAGGATGCGCTACGCCATTCGTAGAGCCCTTCTTCTGCTGCTCTGTATGACGTAGCGCGTGCTACGCCGCCGCCGTAGCGATGCGGCATTAAACCGAAAAGCGCTGGTGGGGTGGTAGCCCGTGGTATATTATCAATATTAGAAATGTTGTCGTAATTAATATGAAAGAAAATTTAAAACTAAAATAAAAGTACACTTTGTAAACAAGCATATTACAAATTAGAGGATTATATCCTAGATAAGAATGCTTGGAAACATGCTGGTCCTGCTCCATAGAACAATCTAGAGTCTAGACCAATGATACCCAAAGTGGTATATATCGACGCCCAGGGGGCATCGACGACCTACAAGGGTGGACCCCTTGTGAGTGAAAAACATAATTGGGGGTCGGTGAGATGTAAACGGGGGTACACGATAGCGGATCTCATTTAAGCAGGTCGTAACTTTAATAGAGGGCTATGGAACAGAGTATTCTGGCTATCAAGCTAACAGACCGGGATAGGAATACGACCATCCGATCCATCACAAAGATATCTGATGTCACTTGGAAAGCTGCCACGCTAAAATGGAATTGGGCTGGACACATCTGTCGCATATTAGACGACCAATGAGCCAAATTTACGACCCAATGGGTCCTTCTTAATGGCAAGCGACATTGCCGCAGGCCCAGACTGGACCCTTCAACAAGAACTGGTCCTTAGCAACTTTAAACAGACAGAAGTGGAAAGAGAATAAGGAGGCCTTTGCCCTGCAGTAGGACATCACGGTTTTTGTAATATAATAATATTAATGGAATAACATACACAGATGATTTGTTGCTTAGTTTTTACCTGAAAACGTAACAAACAGACCGACGACGATGGTACTACTGTAGGTACTATCGTAGGGTTTGTAAACAAAATTATTTTCGATATTTTATATTATTAGTAGCGAATTAAATCTAATCAAATCAAATCATTTATTGGTTTGCAAACATGGGTATTTAGTACAGAGATGTTTTACTATAAGAGTCCTCCATGTTCTACCATCACTCACACATCACATATAATTATTTTATTTACACAAATTTTGAAGATATTATAATTATAAATAACAATTAAGAAAACAAAATAATAAAAAAAGTAAAATGTATGTCAAATCGTTTGTATTACAGTAAAAATGTAAAATAAATAAATAAAAGAAATGGAATAATATCATGTCAATCAGTCAGTGATTCATCATTAAGGAAGGCGTCAATTGTGTAATAACATTTTCCAGTTAATATTTCGTTTAGTGGCCTTTTAAATTTAAATATAGTCATCGTTTTAATAATATTGGGTACTTTATTATAAATGCGTGGGGCAATGCCAAAAATAAACTATTTTGCGTTAGTGCGGTTTTACATTTAAGAGCGGGTAGTAACCAAAATTGCCTATCTTCAATTTAATTTTTCATGAAATTCATAAGACTTAGATATAAAATAAAAATAATATGAGTAACTACATGATATTTTGAAACTTTTTGTGGAACAGAAACACAATACGTTAAAATTTTCTCGATAAAATAACATCACGAAGTTACCCCTAATTTTCACGTCTTTTCAATTTGTACTTAATATGCTAATGAGTAATGACTAATAGGATAATTTTTTAATGATTATCTGTATCAAGAAAAGGCGAAAAAAATTGTTCAGCAATTTTTTGAAATTCCTTATATTTTTGGTATTATTACGACTACAAGCTTTAAGCACTTACGACGTTTTTAGTTCGTGGAAGAAGTCATCTTCCGTCGCACGTTGCGGGAACTTCAAGCATATTTTTGTTTCACAAATCAGTCGCCGTCGCTCTGTTGAGACGAGAGGACTGCGCTTGAATTTTCTGCTGCTCTGCGATTTAATTTATTTGCGTAAATAATATTTTCGTAATTTATGACATTGTTGGAATGAAACTGTGAAATATAAAACATGAAAAAGTCACTAAAACCACTTCCGAAACGATTATTAAAATCTTTAAGGATTGATAAACTAAATGAATACCACGGCTAAACTATAAAATAAAAATATTATAATAATTCAATGTTGATATTTGAAAACTCAAGATGACATACAATTATTTGACAGATTTTTGACTGGTATAGTACAAATAGCGCCATTGTTCTCCACTTCAGTCAATTTTCTTGCGGAGAAAATTTACAACACAGAGTTCGTGCTGGAGATTTTAGATCTTATTACTATTATTTAAAGAACCAAATTCGTTTACTCCCACTTTCGTTGACAAACTTCGTGTAAGGGTAACCTTAGACGACCCATTTCGAGCGACTTTTGACCAAAACCCCCGAATCAAGTTGAAACTCAAAATTTAGCATATGGGTAGGTTATTGGTATAATAATATTATTGGAGTTTACAAAATAAATAAATCGGAAAACTAAAATAAGGTTTATTGCGGACACAAGTACAAAACGGTGTGCACGGGACATGGCAGTTTTCATACGGATAGTGTTCTCGTGACTAGATCCCTTCTTATGGTGGGGATGAGTAAAGATTGTGACGGATCACAATGTTTGGTACTGTCGGCTTGCTTTTCAAAGCTAAAGTTTCAACAGTTACAAAAGAGGAACCTAATAAACTTTCGACTTTCTTTGGCACCCATATAAATAGATGCCAATTATTTTGTCGGTAAAGCCGACTAATATACCCTAGTTATTTGTTCCGAAATTGGCCTGTTTTTCACAAATGTTTTCGGCGAGGACTTTTTTCTACTCGCGCTCCGCGCAGGATAGGTTTTCATGACACATGCCATTTGACTTTGCACAATACAGTGCAAAATCCACCATACCAATATTATTTTTTACTTGGTAACACTGTTGCTAATTGAATTTGCACGATCCTGCAATGCAATATCCACGATATACCATTATATTTTTTTACTTCGTTAACACTGGTTTCCACGAAGACGTCGTGACGTCCAACTTGTACAACGCCCTAAATAAAATTTGGTTACATTGGAATTTGAACTTTGTCACGCCAGCATTGAGTTTCTAGTTCCAAAACATGACTATGATCTAAGATTATGAATTCAAGCTTAGCGTATAGTATAGGCAAAATAAACAGATGTTTTACCTACTGAAGAATTTCATTGAAAATAAAGGGAGTGGACAATGGTCATACTTCGTTTAAATATTTTAATTGAAAAACCATTCGAGGTACCTATTTCTGCTGCGAGACCTTGCTTCTTGCCAAAAAATCATGATTCTAGGTCAACGGCATGTATCATATGGATTTTAATTTATTTGCGAATGTTTATTTTCTTATTTTATTGACATTTTTGTTCAATTGATTTCATTTTCTCAAAGTAAAAAAGCGGAAGGTAAGTGATGCGATTATAATTATACGCTTTTATATCATCAAAAAAGCAATTTTATCGAAATTGATTTCACCATCATGTAGGTAGTATCATGAGTATGTAGTATTATAGTACTTTGATGGAAGTGCTTTGCTTTTTAGAGTTCGGTACTTCAAATGAAAAAATCGAAACCCTTATGGGATCCCTTTGTTATCCATCTATCTGACCGCTTATCTCAGGAATGCGTGGGGATATCAAGTTGAAATTGATATCAAATAATTAGATAAACGGTCCTTTGGAGCTGTAAAAAAAAACGAGCTTCTATGACGTTGACTTAGTATCTTGGCATAAATTGCCATTCATTTCGCATATCTTGACACTCGCAAATAAATTAAAACCCATAAGATACATATCGTTGACCTAGAATCATGAAATTTGTCAAGAAGCAAGGTACAGGAATAGGTACAGGAAAGTATCTGAAAATTGTTCAATTGTAGTTATGCTACATAATGTATGGAACAATATTTTTTCAACTACAACGTTAGGTTTGTCTTACAATTCGGAATCGAAAATTTATAGGCCGTCTCTTGAAGTAACATTTAGTCTTTATCTCATTTAAGTCAGTCTAATCTCCAATCTAACATCCCACCAGCATCGGTAACAGATTCACGGACATACAATAATATTTAATAATATACCTAATTGTACACAAAGGTAAATTGAATAAAACAGTTTCATCTGATTATTTTGCGTACGAGTATACACACTACACACAAGATTCAAATTCAAATGCCTAAATATACGCCGGACGAAAAGTTTCTGCTGGCGGGAAGGGATTGTGTTTTGTTTTTGTCGTGTTTGATGAGAGGGGTAGGCAAAGAGGCGCGGGTGAAACTTGATTTTTTTCTGTCTTGCTGCGCCCTCTTAACTTGACACAGTTGACTGACGTATTGAGTCCGTATTGGATTTCTTCTGACCGCCGACAATTTTTCAAAGAGATGTGGATTAATTTTCACAAATAAAGCCGTTTCCAATATATATAAAGACGGAAATGTTAATATTTTCAAAGATTTTAAAGAAGGAAGACAGCTATCTGTGGTCTTTAGACCGCACATTGACCTTATGCATCTTTTTTGCATCCTAAATACGAGTTCCTTGTCAGTAGACTGCTCCCATAAAATAACACAATACCGCAAAATAGGCCACTAGGCCGTGGTATGCCTTTAAGAGAGCCTGACTGTTGACTTTCTTTGAAAATTGAAAGATAGGCGGATTTACCGGAGATAGGCGGATTTACTCCGTTTTTTACACAGTTCTTCAACATGAGGTTTCCATGTGAGTTTGTTGTCGATCACTATACCTAAGAACTTCGCTTTATTTGCTTCCTCAATATCACAGCCTTGGTAGGTAATACTAACATTTGGGTTTTCGCAGCGTTGATGAAAGTGCATAACTTTTGTCTTACCTAGGTTTATTACTAAATTATAATTATTTAGCCAATTTATAACGTCACATAAACAAGTATTGATGTCATTCTCATAATTATTTACAAGGAATTAGTATACAGGGTGGTAAGCACATCGACGCGCAACCTGTAACCATGGATTCAGTACATGATTCTGAACCCAATTGCGATGAAATTTTCCGTCGGTTATTTAAAATAAAATTGCTGTTCCAACATTTCGACCGCGTTGGTATTGCACTATTGTATGAAACAGATAGCTATAAGCATGAAAGTAGAATAAGTGCTGTGGAAATGCGTTCCTTCCGAAGCATGTGTGGTGTGACTATGAATGATAGGCTGAAGAATGATGTGATAAGGCAACGGTGCGGTTTAAAAGAAGATGTAGTGACAATAATTGAAAAGGGTACGCTTAGATGGTTTGGTCATGTTGAGAGGATGAATGAAGGGCGACTAACAAAAGGTATTTACAAGGCAATGTGAGTGGAAACGCCGGGAGGGGACGCCCTAGGAAGAAATATAGTGACCTTATTGGTGATGTTCTTCAGAAAGGTCAGGTGCGTAGTACTAGCAACCGGTGTGCGTGTATGACCAGATGATGATGATTTTTGATGATGATTGATTTATTAAGAGCGAATGTTCGAGCGAGTGAATGTTGTATGTGTGTTGTTTTGTTGTTTCAGCCTATCATATAGAATTTAAATTTAAACAAATAAGCCCTGTGGTCGTTGTAAAGGCATTTAAGCAACTTAAAATCAAATTTACAGAAGATCTGTGGGGCATGTCTACTAAAGTTTGTCAATCTATTATTGAGACAATTGCACCCTATTTAGCTTTAATATTTAATTTATGTGTAGATCAAGGAGTATTCCCAGATTTAATGAAGTATAGTAAATAATTCCATTTTTCAAATCTGGGGACAGCAAAGACACTAATAATTATATACCCGTATCGGTTTTGTCAGTTTTCAACAAGGTGTTTGAAAAGTAATGTTAAATCAAATGCTCAATCATTTTAATCGTAATAACATCCTACACGATCAACAGTATGGCTTCACCAAAGGACGTTGTACAACCGACGCCGGTGTTACATTATTAAAACACATCTTTAACGCATGGGAGGAGGCACAAGATGCCATAGGCATCTTTTGCGACCAAGGAATTTGATTGCGTGAATCACGAAACACTGCTCTTGAAACTTGAGCATTACGGACTGGGTAAACTTGCGCTTAGCTTAGTAAAATCATATTTGAATGATACACACAAGACAATATTGGGTCTGTTCCTCTTTTTAGTATATATAAATGATTTACCACATTTACTGAAAAACCAACCTCAAATGGTGTTATTTGCCGATGATACATCACTGATTTTTAAACAGACAAGCACATGAGCTTGACGACGTAAATAACGCGATGCTTAAGGTTCATAATTGGTTTACTGTAAATAATTTGGTATTAAATGAGAAGAAAACTAAATGCATAAGATTCGCGTCACCGAATGTTAGAAGTAGTAAATGTCACGTTGTATTGAATAAGGACATACTAGAATTCGTCTAAAAAACGGTTTTCCTGGGGATCACGCTAGATTCAAAGTTACAGTGGGGTCCTCACTTAACATCACTTGCAGGGCGGCTAAGTTCAGCCGCTTACGCTGTTTGGAAAATCCGTCAACTAACAGACGTGGATACCGCGAGTCTAGTATATTTTATTTACTTTCATAGCATCACGTCTTACGGTATTTTGCTGTGGGGACGGACTGCAGATATTGATCCTATCTTTATTCTGCAAAAGAGGGCTGTCAGAGCCATCTACAACCTTTGCAAACGCGAATCTCTAAGGGAACTGTTTAAAAAAATTAACATCATGACGGTACCTTGTCAATATATATATGAAAACATTATGTATGTCCGAAAAAATCTACATCCTTTTAGTAAGATAAGTGACAGGCATAATTTCAACACTAGAAATAGGAACAAATTCGATCAACCACGTTTCAGGTTGTCTAAAGTACATACTTTTTTTATGGGGTACTGTGTAAAATGTTATAATAAAATACTACTCGATATTCTTCAACTAAATGAGAAGAAATTTAAAACATGCATTAAACGCACACTATGTAGACAAGCATATTATAAGTTCAAAGATTATATCGTAGATAAAAATGCTTGGCTAAATGCTGGTCCTGCTCCACAGCCACTTGGACGCACCAGTTAAAGTTCGAATGTTTGGAAGAGATACTCCTTTCTTATTCTCCCTTTTTATTCTGACATTGCGAACTTAATGTTTGTATATTTTGTATAAAATATGTTTTAGTATTGAATACTCCAATAGACATTTTAATGATTGTCTTTTCTTTTATGTAGTAAAATTTTATTCATCGCTCAAATACATAGCAAACTGTAGTTTTGTATAATTTAGAAGCATTCTTTCAATTTTGTAAATGTGAATACCATGGATTCGATTATCGAATTTATAATATTAGTATGGATTAAAGTAAGTTAAATTTAATTGAGTACATGAATAACAACTTATATCTAATTAATTAACCTAACCTAACTAAAACTATTAACAAACTAAAAAATGGCGTCAAAAAATTCCTCCGCATCGCTGTCGACTGGTAATGTACCCAAGAGACTGGCGGTATTGCCACGTTGTATGGCAATGCTTAGCCTCTGGCCTAGGAAAAAGCCAGCCCTTGGGTCACGAGAAGAACGGAACGGTTTTCAGCCATATTTTTACTTTGCATATCAATTAAGAATTTGCTGCGAACATAGCATATTTACTGTCAACCTATAATTTATGGACTTACAAATAGAATAATAATATGACTGTATGATATAGAAATCCAAAAAATGGAGGATTTGTAATAAAAACAACAAGATATCACTTGTCAAAGTACGCTGTGAACAACTACGGTTTCAAGAAGCGAAAACTCAATGTAATTCAAGCAAATACAGTTTTGATATTTATTGTTATTATTTGCATAATCAACAATATGGATTCTGAAGTTCAAGCCGAGACCCCAAGACACGGAGAGGTCTGGTTATGAAATGGATGGTCACCCATCCAAGTACTGGCCGCGGTCTGCGTCGAAATGCATCGTCAGCGCGGCGCCCTAGGCCGCCAGCGCGACTGCGCCACGCCGCTCCGGTCATCCTTGTCATCAGTGACTTTGTCAAATAGACTTTTCAGTGTTTTTTTTTGATAATTTAGTTTAGTTTTAGTTATTATTTTTATTACGGTTAGGATACGTTTAAATCGTTTTAAATAAATGTTCAGTGGCAGCAGCGATGTGGTGGATGATAGTGGTAGTGCTTGTCAACCTTCATCTTCGCTAAGCATCCTGGAGAGATGCCCGCTGTGTACCCAGGCACGTTTTTTTAAAGGTAAGCGGGGTCTGAATGTGCATATTGGTAAAGTACACAGACCAAAAAGTGAGTTCACCTCAGACCCTGTCTCAACATCTGTACCTCCAACACCAGCTACATCCACTTTTGACCCGTTTTGGAAAACCCTTTCAAAATTAAAAAACTCTGTTCCTGTTTTGAAGCTAGTTCCCCGCGGTGCTAGACCTCTAGTGGCACAACACCTAGTAGGTTGCGTTCGTCTTGCCGTCCGGGAGAACTCGCAAAGTGCTTGGGAACAGTTGCTCACCTTCCCTTACAGAATCCTACATGCACAAAAGAATTTGGCAACTAAACAGACATTAACCGCGCAAATTAAAGAAAACTGTCATATTTCGGCTCACAATTTAGATTCAAAATTACAGACACAGAGATATACCTCTTCAAGGGGTATATCCCATCTCGTAGAATCAAAGTTAGGGGACAGTGATATAAGCGGTGCAGCCAGGATTCTTTTTAGCAGTGATGTGGTGGCTCCTTGTTCTCCCGAAACGCTCGCAGCGCTGGAGAGCAAACACCCTGCCCCAGCGGATGGCCTTTCCTTCCCCGACCCCCCTAATCTGGATAACCACTCTCTCACCATTACAGGTCGGGAGTTAATCACAGCCGTTAACTCCTTCCGCAGCGGCTCCGCTGGCGGCCTAGACGGCCTGAGTCCTCAGCACCTTAAGGACCTTATTTGTTTAGGCGCCGGGGCAGCTGGTGAGTTGCTTTTGAAGGAGCTTACGGCTCTGGTTAACCTAATGCTCTCCGGCAAGGTGAACGAGGCCGTCATCGACGTTCTTTACGGGGCCAATCTATGCGCCCTGCGTAAAAGGGATGGCGGCATTCGTCCCATTGCCGTGGGAACAACTTACCGTCGTATGGCAGCCAAGATTTGCTGTAAATTTTATGGTGAGTTTGTTTCGAAAAAATGTCAGCCCCTGCAGCTAGGTTATGGCTCCAAAGGGGGCTGCGAGGCTGCCGTACACGCCTTGTCGACCTATCTAAATTCTGGCAAAGGAGAGGTCATCTTGAAGGTCGACATAAAGAATGCATTCAATTCTGTTAATAGGGACACCTTGCTGGCAGAAACTAAAAAAGAAATACCCCAAATTTTTAGTTTCCTCTGGCAATGTTACAGACACCCGTCTAAATTACTTTATCAGGACAACCTTCTGGAATCTTCTGTTGGCTGTCAACAAGGTGATCCCCTCGGGCCAGTGATCTTTAGTTTAGCCATTCACCCTAATATTCGACAGCTAAATTCCAAATTTAACGTTTGGTATCTTGATGATGGAACCTTGGGAGGCGATGTAGAAACTGTTTTAAATGACCTTCAATTCTTAAAAAATAAACTTCATTCTATTGGCCTTGATCTCAACTTTTCGAAATGTGAACTATATTTAGCGGACAGTACTGACAGACATCTGACACTTCCCAAATTTAACGCGATAGCTCCAGAAATAAAAATTATTGAAAAAAGCTCTCTTCGTCTCCTTGGGTGTCCAATCTTTGATAAATCCTTTTCCTTTTTTATTGAGGAAAAAATTCAATGACGTTTCGGAAAGATTGTTCCAAATTAACATGCATTCGGCCATAACCTTAATCCGTTACTGCTGTTTCGGCCCTAAATTAACATATTTCCTTCGCGCTTCCCATTTATGGAAGCACACTCACCTTTTAGACAAAATGGACCAAATTATCCGACATACATTAACTTCGATTTTAAATGTGGCCATGGACGACCGAGCTTGGACACAAGCTACTCTTCCCATTCGTACGGGAGGCCTCGGCGTCCGCAAAATTGCTAGTATTAGTTTAGCGGCTTACATATCCTCGGTTTACGGCACTGAAAAATTAATCAGGAAAATCCTAGCATCCACACTGATTGATTTTGATGTGCCGTGTTTCACCGAGGCTATAGATGCCTGGCGTCTCGCTTGCCCGAATTCAGATCCACCCGACAATCCATCTTCCCAGAGACGGTGGGATGAGCCGCTCTGCAGAGTAGTACAGAATAATTTAATTGACACGTCTGCTACTACTGTGGAGCGTGCGCGCCTACTGGCTGTGGGTAAGTGGGAGTCGGGTCTTTGGCTTCATGCACTACAGTCGTCGAACATAGGAACTTTATTCGATGACACTACCTTCCGCCTCGCTGCTTCCCTGCGTCTAGGAGCTCCTTTTTGTTCTCCTCATCGCTGTCACTGTGGAGAAGTAGTCAACAGCCTCGGACACCACGGTCTGTCTTGCACCCGTAGTGCGGGTCGCATACCGCGGCACGCGAACATTAATGACATTATCCGACGAGCTCTTGTCACCGTCGGCGTTCCAGCTGTATTAGAACCTAATGGCTTGGCACGCGACGATGGCAAGAGACCGGACGGCATGTCTTTATTTCCATGGAAGGTGGGTAGGCCTTTAGTGTGGGACGCAACATGTGTCGATACTCTTGCGCCATCCCATCTTCCTGTCTCGGCTTGCTGTGCTGGCGCCGCTGCTGCGGCTGCAGAAAACCTCAAGCGGCGTAAGTATAACAACCTTGTCGGTAATTATATTTTCGAGCCGTTTGGGGTTGAAACCCTCGGGCCGTGGGGTCCGAGTGCCCATATTTTATTTAAGGAAATCTCCAAACGCCTGTTTGACACTTCTCGTGACCCAAGGTTTGTTTTTTCCTAGACCAGAGGCTAAGCATTGCCATACAACGTGGCAATGCCGCCAGTCTCTTGGGTACATTACCAGTCGACAGCGATGCGGAGGAATTTTTTGACGCCATTCGATTATTAGATAATTACTCGTATTATATATGTTGACTTGACAGCATGGCAGGTGAGACTATGTCATGTTCACTTAAATATCTCACTGTTGGTGGCGCGTGTGTTAGATCATTCGGTTCCCTACAAAATGGTAGAGCTGGATGGTGCTGATCCACGCGTCATGTTCGTGAACGGGCGCCGTCAGTTGAGACTGGTCATCTCTTAACTGGCTTATTTTTATTAATAATCTTATATTTTGAATTGTTTCTTAATATATTTTTTTTTTTCATTGTTCTCGCTTATAGAAGCAGCGAGAATAATGTACCTACCCAGGTTTTTGTAATATCTTGATTTAAAAACAGTGTCCTTGGAGTTTCTTGCCCGTTCTTCTCCATGGAGATCTACGTTTTGGAATGGGCATCTAGCTTTAACTTTCTGACTAACTGACCGACTCTTTGACAATTCAAAAGTGCCTGTAAATGGTTTAATTGAAATAAATGCTTTGAGTTTGAGTTTGATGTATGAAGTAAACGAGGCAAAAGGAGTATGTAAGGATCGTAGCAGGTGGCGTTCTGTAGTTTCTGTCTACCCCCATGGGAAGAAGGTGTGAGTTTATGTAGGTACTAAATTATTATTTGTTAAAATTTTAGAAAAATCATTGTTTTAATATTTATAAATATGTGAGCACCATGTATCTATCACATAATTAATTAAGAGCTTTTATTTAATTTACCTGTCATTGCTTTATATTTAATTATTTTTACCTATTGGTACAGTAATTTTATTCTAGGTGCATTGTCTTCACATATAATTTTGTCATTAATGTATTTAAGTTTTGAGTTGAGCTGCACGATTACTGATAAATGCGTGCACTGACCGGACAGGTCCACTCATCCTGTGTGGGTTTTCCTAAAAGACCATTTCAGACACAAATCTACATGGTCTTCACATGATCTGACCAAGATTATGTCTGGACTTTAAAAGAAACTGTGACCTCTGAGTTTTTTTCGGCCTTTCTTTTCAGAGTCGTCAGATAGGAAACGCCGACCTCGTCTAGTTTTTTAAATATGATTGTGATGTTTGTACAAACCTACTTACTGAAATAAAATCATTTATCATTTATGATTTATACAAAATATTATAAAACATTTTAAAAAGTTTCGGTGGAGTTTCTTGCCGACGATACGATACTACCTTATGGAAGGGGCAACTAGAATCAATTCTATTTTCTTGCAAATTTTGACGTTCAAAAGTGCCTTTTATGTGCCTACTTGAAATAAATTATTTGACTTTGACGTTAGTGGTTGTTTATTATGTTCGTATAGTAGTTGTCCAGTTATGCTTAACATAATGCTCGGTTACACATTGAGTGTGCATTATTAGCAGCTGGTTCTACCCGGTTTCATAAACACATTTTAATACTAAGAGAAGTAAACGTTAAATTAGATTTAGATAGTTCATTAGATAAGAAATGATTACATAATCACTCCCCGCTATTCAAAAATCCTTACCAGTGTGACAGTACCCGCGGACCACAGCCTGATAAAATTTTAATTTTTCCTAATTACGCTAATATTAGTATTTAGGTCGGTTTCCCCCTTAGGGGAAAAGGGAACACGCCCCCCCAGCCGCGTGTTCCTGTAGGGCTCGTCACCAAACTTGGACACCCTCCCACCACTATAAGAAATGAATTCCCATAAACTAGACTGCCTTGTCCCGACTTAGAAAGCTAGGACAAGGAGGGGACACAAGGTGATGTTAATATTGGGAATTCACAGTTAGGAAATATAAGTATTATAATTATAAATATGTGAAGCTAAGAAGACGAGAGGGTATACAAACGTATATAATATATGATTAAGTACTCGTATTATAAATGTCGTAACGCCGTCGTCTCCCTTCTCGCAGGTGAGCGCTAATATCTGCATTAGTTTTGATAATATGAAGGGGCAAAAGGATCGTTACGCTTGCACTTACATTAATCATTTATAGCTACGTTAATTTATGTGTTTACAATGTACCCACTTTAGTGAGACCGGGAACCGTTTTACAACGTCTGCCTCATCGTACGTGTCCTGCTAGACCTAACGCATAGATCCTTTGCGGACACTAGTACGATTCTAATAGAACACGTTACCTATGCACTAAATAAATGTCTTACTCAATCCTAAAGACAGAGTACTGCGAAGTCCAACTGCCATTGAGTGAGACAAGTGTTGATTAGTTCTAAACGCGTACTAATGTTATTGACACCCTTACGGCGGCCTAGCCCCCTTTTTACTAAGATAATTGAAAACTAGTACAAGCGTACCGTAGACTCAGTCTGTAGCAAAACTCAATGCGATCGTACTTGGTGCACACCGAAGTGGTATTTCGTCACTTCACATTTCCTTAATCTTCCCCATTGAGAGAATGCAGTGCGGTTTTCAACGCAAAAGCACCCATATTGACGTGTCTCGATAAATAGTGTCGATTTAGTAAATGGTATACCATAGCCGATTGTAGATTTTTATCGAGATACGGTCCCTAGCGTTCTTAGAACGACTACCAATCCTGGTTGTGATTCTGGGTGAAACCTACCCTCCTCCCTGGAAAAGCGCATGTACCAAGCCTCACGCAAAGTGTTCTGTGGCCAGACCTTTTTGGAACCAGTAATCATCACTAACATTTTATTAATTCATAATGTAATTAGAGATCGGCTTTATAGCCTAGTTTAGTTTAGATGAACTGTATTTACGGTTCTGCATTCCATATGTGGTGCGTCGGTTAAGGGTCAACAATTGTCAAGAGTCAGGAGCGTAGGTGCTCATTGTCAAGTTTAGCGGTAGGCCTTCTCCGTTTCCCTATAACCAAACGCAAGTGACAAAATCTGTCAAGGTACGGATTAGGAGGTGGTCACTTAATACAAGAGAAAACAGCATTAATTATAAACTACGATACTAAATATTAAAGTTGACACTTACCAAATATCTCCTTGGAGGGAATTATATTACAACTCACTTACGGAATACTGCATGTATTACCAGTTTCACCTCGGGCACAACTCACTGAACTCAATTGTCTAGCGTACACTACGTCGTTCACTACCTAACGTGGTCTTTAACCCACTATCAACTTAATAAATAATGCTCGGTCCCTTACTGTCGTAATGGACTCGCATTCCCTAAGTCTCCTAACTTAACTACCCTGGACTCTAGCGTCTGTCGCTTCTCGCGATCCTGATTCAAACTCCTAGACTATCGTGTCTATCACTTCTCGCAATCCTAGCCCCAATGTCATACCATTCGTTTCTTTCCATCTTCTAACATCCCCACGGCGGCCCCTTGTTTTTTGTACAAAAACCCAAATTCTCGCAATTTCGCAGAATACGTTTCTGTAGAATTCCTCCATTGTTTTAAGGGTTCGTTTGAGTATCAACTTAAGGCGGCCATATGTAGATAATTGCTTTGTTTCTTTAGAAATAGTTGAATTATTGCATCCTAACTGACGTCAAATATTGCCCTTCGACTAATGGCTGGCATAAGTGCCACTCATTATACAATTTCAAGGAAATAAGTGTTTTGTTATTAATTAGGGTAACATGTCAAACTGTCAGATCATAAAATAGAGATTTAATGTGTCTCTAAGAGTCCCGAAATCGTGGGGAAGTTTTAAAACAAATATAATATATTGTTATTAATTAGGAATAGGTGACAGATAGTCACACCAGGATAGAATAATCCCGGTTGTTATCATAAAAGTTTAACGTTATGCTAATTTTAAAGTAACGAGACTTCTACGTGTAATGCTCCTTTTGTAGTACACGGCGAGTGAGAATGCAAGTATCGCTTATTAGCGTTGTTCTGAAGACGCGACCGGCACGCGACAGGCACACGCCCGGCTCAGCCGCCGCCCCGCCGCCGCCCGATCGCCGGTCGGGCGGTGGAATTTATATTGGCCTTCAGCTGACCATCGGCATCTAAGTGGCCAGTACGTGCTCGCTTTGTTGAACACGGACGCGTTGTGAGGAGATTGATGCCTTTAAGATGCGCGTGGGAATAGTTCGATGGTCAATGTTACAAGAAGTGCTATCATGGGAGAAATCCCTGGTGATGAATGGCAAGGTGGTGACTTTCGAGACGCTGATATCCATCCATACTTCCATACCTAATATTATAAATGCGGAATCAACTCTATTTGTCTGTCAGTCTGTTACCTTATGCTTTCCTTAAATTTGGCACACAGGTAGACCATGACCCGGGTTAGGACATAGGATTTTTCTTATATCGGTAGTACGCTCCTGTGGGATAACTTCCGAAATCAACGCGGGCGAAGCCGCGGTCGAAAGCTAGTGATTGATTATATAGAGTTGCAGTCGGATAACGCCACTGCACTTTGACAATTTACTGACGTGTCAGTGCAGTGCGTACTTAGGTAAGTGCAGTCTGGAGCCAAAAATCCAGTAGCAAATCAACGATCGTATTCGCCTGCACGGTACTGCGTGTATAAATACATGTGTGAGTGATCGTAACGCAAACATTTACCCGTCATACAGGTATAACTACGAGAAGGTGATAGTGTGTGGGGTCAATACTAGACAAAGATAACAATATACTTTTGTTTTCTTCATATTAGTGTTTGCACCGAGGCAATCCGAAACTAAAGCCAAATTTTAAACTAAATATAATCAGTTCATGTAGTTAAGTGCAGCAATGTATGACTTGGAAACGAGTGCCTGTCGGTTCGAAACCCACCCGGTAGGCTAGATCGATTTTGTTATTCTTCACTTTTTTTTCCAAGGCATTCGATTGCGTTCTTCATGAAACGTTAATCAGGAAACTCCGCCACTACGGGATCCGGAAGACCGCTCTGGATCTTCTTACTTCATACTTGAGTAATAGGATTCAGAGCGTTGACGTAAATGGAGACAGATCTCCCGGATCTATAGTAACAATAGAAGTCCCGCAAGGCTCAAATCTTGGTCCTTTCTTGTTTCTTATTTATATTAATGACTTGCCTTACCTCATAAAGGATAATCACGATATAGTGTTGTTTGCGGATGACACTTCACTTTTGTTTAAACTTAAACGTCAGCAGCTGGTTACTGACGATGTAAATATCGCGATCTCAAAAGTAGTTAACTGGTTCAATGTCAATAATTTACTTCTTAACGAAAAAAAATCCAAATGCATTAAGTTTACGCTACCTCACGTTAGACAGGTGAAAACTAATGTATTGATGAAGGGCGAAGAATTGAATCTTGAAGATAGCACAGTATCTTGTGCTTAACTTTGGATGCTAAGCTTCAGTGGGGCCCACATATAGATAAATTGTCAAAAAAGCTAAGCTCCGCAGCATACGCCGTTAGAAAAATTCGCAATTTAACCGACATAGAGACAGCCCGTTTAGTGTACTTTAGCTATTTTCATAGTGTTATGTCGTACGGTATTCTGTTGTGGGGAAATGCTGCCGACATTCAGACTATCTTTGTTTTGCAGAAAAGAGCTGTTCGATCAATTTATAAATTAAGTCCGAGACAATCTCTCAGAGACAAATTTAAGGAGATTAATGTAATGACTGTGCCTTCTCAATATATTTTTGAAAATCTTTTATATGCCCATAAAAATATAAAATTGTTTAAAAATACAGTGATATCCATAGTATAAATACTAGGAACAAACACAAATTTGTTGTACCTACAACAAGGCTCAAGAAAATAGGTGGCTCATTCAGATGTCAATGTATACGCTTTTATAATAAACTTCCAAGCCACGTTCAAGATCTAAGCCTTAATAAATTCAAATCATTCATTAAACGTAAGTTGTGCCAGAAAGCCTTTTATACCGTTAAAGATTATATTGAGGACAAAAAGGCTTGGGATTAAGTTGTTCCAATTTTTTGCATACTGAATGTTTGTTTTATTTTTGCTATTTTTTTAATTTGTATTTTACATAAACTTTGATATTTGATAATTATTACATATAGAATGACATGAAAATTTACATTCTGAAGTATAACATTATTATCAAATTATTGTGAATGTGAGGACTATGTGCGTCAGTTTTTTTTTTTTTTTTCATTTTCTCTGGTAGTTTCAATGATGATCTGGCAGTTTGAGTGCTTTATGCGGCCTACCCAAATGTCCTTTGTTTGGTATTGTTCGTCTAATGGTTGAGCTCCTTAAGTTCTGAGTTGAGCTTCACGATTACTGACAAATGCGTGCACTGACTCGACAGGTCCACTCAAATCTGTATGGTTCTTTCCTTAAAAGACCATTTCAGACACCAATCTTACATGGTCCTCAAATGATCTGACCAAGATTATTTCAGGATTTTTATACCTGTTGACATTGATGAATTTTTATAAATATATTGACATGAATATTTACTTTGTAAAATAGTATATTATTTTAATTATTGTGAATGTGAAGACTATGTAGATCATTGTTTATTTTTTTTTTCTTGCTTGATTAGTTTTAATCAAAGTCTGGCAGTTTGAGTAATTTATGCGGCCTACTCAAATGTCCTTTCTTTGGTATTGTTCGTCGAATCGTTGAGCTCCTTAAGTTTTGAGTTGAGCTGCACGATTACTGACAAATGCGTGCACTGACTGGACAGGTCCACTCATTCTGTGTGGTATTTTTTCATCAAAATTACCATTTCAGACTCAAATCTACATGGTCTTCACATGATCTGACCAAGATTATGTCTGGACTTTAAAAGAGACTGTGACCTCTGAGTTTGTTTCGGCCTTTCTTCTCAGAGTAGTCAGATAGGAAACGCCGACCTCATCTAGTTTTGAAATATGATTGACGTGTAAAAGTGTTTGTACAAACCTACTTACAGAAATAAAATCATTTACCATTTAAGGGAACTTAATGATCCAACACTCACGCCACCACCAGCGAGACATATGAGTGAGCATGACATACTCTCAGCCGCCAGGACACATCCAAGTCAATGAAAGACAAACCTAGTAAATGGTAGCTTTATAGTAGGTACATAGTGCTCACACATGTGCTATGCAATTATACAATACTACAAGATTGAATTTATATAATGTAAAGATAGTTTTTACAATCTTCAGCAGCTCCAACAGCAGTTTCAAATGCTAATCAATTAGTTTATGCGCCCTTGTGGAGCAGGACCAGCGTTGAGCCAAGCATTTTTATCGTCGATATAATCCCCATACTTATAATATGCTTGACTGCATAGTGTGGGTTTTATACAAGATTTAAATTTCGTTTCATTCACTTGGAGTATATGGGGAGGTATTTTATTGTAACATTTTAAACAGTACCCCAAGAAAGATGAATCTACTTTAGCCAGCCTGAAACCTGGTTGAACTAATTGGTCCCTATTTCTAGTGTTATAATTGTGTCTTTCACCTCTTTTACTAAAAAGATGTGGATTTTTCCTTACGTACATGATGTTTTCATAGGTATATTGACAAGGTACCGTCATGATGTTAATATCTTTAAGTGGGCGCAGAAAGACAGAAACATATAAAGTTTCACCCGCGCCTCTTTGCCTACCCCTCTCATCAAATACGACAAAAACAAAACACAATCCCTTCCCGCCAGCAGAAACTTTTCGCCCGGCGTATATTTAGCCATTTGAATTTGAATATTGTGTGTAGTGTGTATACGCAAATTAATCAGATGAAACTGTTTTATTCAATGTACCTATGTATGATTGATGTGTACAAATATGTATATTATTCAATATTATTGTATGTCCGTGAATCTGTTACCGATGCTGGTGGGATGTTAGATTGGAGAGTAGACCGACTTAAATGAAATAAAGACTAAATGTTACGTCAAGATACGGCCTATTAATTTTCGATTCTGAATTGAAAGACAAACCTCACGTTGTAGTTGATTTTTTTTTTCATACATTATGTAACATAACTACAATTGAACGATTTTCAGATACCTTCGTGTACCTATTTGTGCTGTGAGACTTGCTTCTTGTCAAATTTCATGATTTTAGGTCAACGATATGTATGTTATGGTTTTCATTTATTTGCGAGTGTCAAGATATGCGAAATGAATGGCAATTTATGCCAAGATACTAAGTCAACGTCTTAGAAGCTCGTTTTGTTTTACAGCTCCAAAAGACCGTTTATCTAAGTTTTTGATATCAATTTCAACTTGATACGCAATCCTGAGAAAAACTGTCAGATAGATGGATAACAAAGTGATCCCATAAGGGTATAGATTTTTTCTTTTGAGGTACCGGACTCTAAAAAGCAAAGCACTTCGATCAAAGTACTATAATACTACATACTCATGATACTACCTACATGATGGTGAAAACAATTACGATATATTTGTTTTTTTGACGACATAAAAGCGTATAATTATAATCGCATCCCTTATCTTTCGCTTTTTTACTTTGAGAAAATGAAATCAATTGAACAAAAATGTCAATAATCTAAGAAAATAAACACTCGCAAATAAATTTAAATCCATATGATACATCCCGTTGACCTAGAATCATGAAATTTGGCAAGAAGCGAGGTCTCACAGCACAAATAAGTACCTCGAATGGTTTTTCACTTACAATATTTAAACGAAGTATGATCATTGTCCAGTCCCTTTATTTTCGATGAAATTCTTCAGTAGATAAAACACCTGTTTATTTTGCCTATACTATACGCTAAGCTTGAATTCATAATCTTAGATCATAGTCATGTTTTTGAACTAGAAACTCAATGCTGGCGTGACAAAGTTCAAATTCCAATGTAACCAAATTTTAGTTAGGGCCTTGTACAAGTTGGACCTCACGACGTCTTCGTGGAAACCAGTGTTAACCAAGTAAAAAAATATAATGGTATATCGTGGATATTGCTTTGCAGGATCGTGCAAAGTCAATTAGCAACAGAGTTACCAAGTAAAAAATAATATTGGTATGGTGGATTTTGCACTGTATTGTGCAAAGTCAAATGGCATGAGTCATGAAAATATCATCCGCGGAGCGCGAGTAAAAAAAGTCCTCGCCGAAAAAATTTGTGAAAAACAGTCCAATTTCGGAACAAATAACTAGGGTACATTAGTCGGCTTTACCGACAAAATAATTGGCATCTATTTATATGGGTGCCAAAGAAAGTCGAAAGTTTATTAGGTTCCTCTTTTGTAACTGTTGAAACTTTAGCTTTGAAAAGCAAGCCGACAGTACCAAACATTGTGATCCGTCACAATCTTTACTCATACCCACCATAAAAAGGGAACTAGTCACGAGAACACTATCCGTATGAAAAATGTCATGTCCCGTGCACACCGTTTCGTACTTGTCCGCAATAAACCCTATTTTAGTTTTCCGATTTATTTATTTTGTAAACTCCAATAATATTATTATACCAATAACCTACTTACCTATGTTAAATTTCGAGTTTCAACTTGATTTGGGGGTTGGTCAAAAGTCGCTCGAAATGGGTCGTCTAAGGTTACCCATACACGAAGTTTGTCAACGAAAGTGGGAGTAAACGAATTTGGTTCTTTATGTAATAATAATAATAAGATCCAAAATCTTCAGCACGAACTCTATGTTGTAAATGTTCTCCGCAAGAAAATTGACCGAAACGCAGAACAATGGCGCTAGTTGTACTATACCAGTCAAAAATCTGTCAAATAATTGTATGTCATCTTTAGTTTTCAAATATCAACATTGAATTATTTCAATATTTTTATTTTATAGTTTAGCCGTGGTATTTACTTAGTTTATCAATTCTTAACGACTTTAATAATCGTTTCGGAAGTGGTTTTAGTGATTTTTTCATGTTTTCTATTTCACAGTTTCGTTCCTACAATGTTATAAATTACGAAAATATTATTTACGCAAATAAATTAAATCCCAGAGCAGCAGAAAATTCAAGCGCAGTCCTCTCGTCTCAACAGAGCGACGACAACTGATTTGTGAAACAAAAATATGCTTGAAGTTCCCGCAACGTGCGACGGAAGATGACTTCTTCCATGAACTAAAAACGTCGTAAGTGCTTAAAGCTTGTAGTCGTAATAATACCAAAAATAAAAAGAATTTCAAAAAATACCTGCACAATTTTTTTCGCCTTGTCTTAATACAAATAATCATTCAAAAATTATCCTATTAGTCATTAGCATATTAAGTACAAATTGAAAAGACGTGAAAATTAGGGGTAACTTCGTGATGTTATTTTTGTTAAACAAAATTATGTGTTTCTGTTAAACAAAAAGTTTCAAAATATCATGTAGTTACTCATATTATTTTTATTTTATACCTAAGTCTTATGAATTTCATGAAAAATTAAATTGAAGATAGGCATTTTGGTTACTACCCGCTCTTAAACCGTTTCCTTCGAGAGTCGCGCCTGCGAAGGCCATATATGGCTCTGATGGCCCTTTTCTGCAGAACAAAAATAGACTCGACGTCTGGAGCCCGTCCCCATAGTAAAATACCGTACGACATAATACTATGAAAGTAACTAAAGTAGACTAGCCTCGCGGTACTTACATCAGTAAATTGACGTATTTTTCTCACAGCATGTGCTGCTTAACTTAGCCGTCCTGCAAGGGATGTTAAATGAGGACCCCATTGAAGCCTTGAGTCGAGCGTGATCCCCAGGAAAACAATTTATCGCCGAATTCTAGTTTCTCTTGATTTAATACTATTTCTCAATTAGTATTTTTGACATTTGGTAAAGAAAATCTTATACACTTAGTTTTTTTCCCATTTTTTCCCAATAACTTACACATAAGCCGACTTCAGTTGAAATTTGAGAAATATTAAGCCCATTTTTACGCAAAGCGACAATAATTGCCCTGGCATCAATACTAATTATTTGCTTGCATCTTGATTTTGAAGATATTCAAACAACACGCTAATCGCAACAATAACACAAACGCTCGTAACAAAGTTCACCTACCAACAACGTCGTTACTTTATTCAATCCAGTATTTCATTTTGTTTCACATTCACCCCCGTCTTTTTTCTTTTTTGTTAATAATAAGTTCAACTAATACACATCTCATCGTGCCTAACTTATCGTAAACGTTCAGAATTCATAATTAAAACACAAAAAGTGTAATGTCACTGGGGTTCGAACACAGGATACAACGTGCGAACCATGTTAAAACGTTAACCGCTAAGCCAAATAGACACATATTTTTTGGATTTAAATTAAATACAAATACCTTAATACGCCGTCGCGACATGACAGGTTTGTCACTAAGACAAATGATCATTATGTTGCACTCTTTCTGACTATATAATGATGAAAGAGTGCGATATACGAGATTGTGCATGTGTGCAAAATGTTTGTTATAAAAAAGGTCGTATGTGCGACTTGTTTTGATGCGATAGATTTGTGAAACTGCTACTGGACTTATGGCCCCTACCGTACATATATGGCAATCCGACGCTTTCAGTGCTACAGTTGATGTTGAGGAAAGCGGTACATGGTTTTTTATTTCTGCATAATAGTTTTCGTATGGTTTCGTTATGAGATCGTCCACTGTGTTCAAGCGGGTCTCCCTATACCTTTACCTATATAAGATCCTTGTCCAATCACAATTAGAATATGCCGTCCCTATCTGGAACATGTTTTACCGGAAATACATAGACGAGTTTCAAAAGTCCAGCGGAAGCTTCTACGAGCCATAGATATCCGACATGAATCAGAATCAGAATCAGAACTTTATTTGGTATAAATGTAAGTACAGGTATAAGATGTTGTACATAAATTAATGAGATCAGCTACAGTCTACCTTACGGCGTGAAATTTATTAAATGAAATATGAATTCAAACAAAATAATGTCAACAAAACAAAAGAGACATGAAAGTGAAGTCAATTAATAATATCATAGTCAGGTACATAAGTCTTACATAGTCAAATTTGCAATTAATTATAACAATCATAATCTTGATACATTCATACCATTTAGAAACTCTTTCACTGAGTAATAATATTTGCCTAACAGAATGTTTAGACTATGGCAAGAAGACGCATATTCCGAACTAAAAACTATGAAAGGTGTGTTAGGCCTATTCATGTACTTGCTATACACATGTGATATCCCAGAGGTGGAAAACAACACCATTGCGACCTTTGCAGCTACTATTATGGCTATTATGGCTATCGAATTAAGCCACAAAGAAGCAGTAGAAAAAGTTCCACTAGCTGTGAACAAAATTTATGACTGGACACAAAAGTAGAAGATCAAACTCAATGAGTCAAAATCAATACATAATGACTTCACTAACAAACATTATGATTATCACTATATAAACGGCATGCAAGTGCCTTATTCTAATACAGCCAAATTACCTTGGCATAACTCTTGACGCCAAACTGCGTTGGAAATCTCATGTCAAAAAGAAAAGACAGGAACTCGACATACGTTATAAAAGTATGTATTGGTTACTCGGAAAGAAATCCTGCCTATCAATACATAATAAAATTATATTATACAAGCATATTCTTATGCCAATTTGGATGTATGGCATTCAACTTTCGGGCTGTACTAAACGAAGTAACGTTAAAATATTCCAACTGTTGAAGTAATTAAGGTTCAATATTGATTGTAGGACCTCGTAGAAAAACACACACGTCTTCACTGAATGATGATTTATTCCGAACTACTTTAACGAGCAAGACAGACAATTATATATATTTATACCAAACATGGGCGGTATGTTTGGTATAAATATAAATAATTGTCTGTCAAAACCAAAAGGGATTTTTAATTCTTTTTACAGTTTTTTTTTTAAATTATTATTATAATTAAATCAATTAACAAACAAATCATGCACTACGACATTAGGTTCATCAAATATTAGTTAATAGATAACTATTAAATAAACAACATGACGTTTCAGATATACTACAACATAAGTGTTATCTCACAAAACAAATTGGAAGTCTTTCAAATAACTGTTATTAATTTTTACATAATTATTGTAATAGGGAACTGTTGTCGCTAATATTAAAGATCGGTAGAAAACATAGTTTGGAGACTGATCTTTTTACAGTATTCATACCCATCTTTACGCTATAAACCCTAGTGATTCCGTCAGGACCTAGGTGTTTGTCCACAATCCGTCCTAAGGCCACTTGCCAGGTGGAAATCCTTCTATTTTGACAAGAACAACCTGGCCTATGTCAAACTCTTCTTGCTTTCTTTGCCACTTTGGCCTTTGCTGAAATCTGGAGAGATGGGTGATGGAGATGGATTGCCAGCGGTGCCAAAAGTTCGATAGTACCCTTTGACAGTGTTGCCACCACGATAAGCTTGATAGAGAGATATCTTTCAGGCTCTGTGAGAGTATAGTAATTGGAGACTCTCCAATGAGGAAGTGGCCAGGTGTAAGTACATCCAAATTGTTTAAATTGACTCAATAACTGAGTATAGAGGACGGGAATTAAGACATGCTTCAACTTGACATAATACGGTGGTCATCTCTTCGTATGTCAAATTCGTATTCATGATGCGTTTGAGGTGGAACTTCATGGACTTTACTCAGGTCTCCAAAATTTGGGCTATATGCAGGTATGAAGTGCCACTGAGTGCCGTCCACTGCCAGTAGATTGGACACGTGATCTCCAAATTCAAAGTTTGCTTCTTTGAACGCCGGCGCCGCTGCAAGAGACTTGTTCGCCCCGACGAAATTTCGCCCCTGGTCACTCCGCAAATCACTACATCTTTCACGACGTGATACAAAGCGCCAAAAAGCTGCGATAAAGGCTTCCGACGTCAAATCTCCCACAAGCTCTAAATGAATTGCCTTTGTCGACATGCATATGAAGATGGCGATGTAGGATTTGTTGGTTTTTACACCTCTCCCTTTGGACATAAGGACATTATAAGGCCCAGCAAAATCAACGCCACTGTGAAGGCATGGCCGTGCAGGGGTTACTCGCACCTTTGGTAACTCACCCATTAATTGCGTCTGAGATCTGGCATTAAACTTTGCGCAAACAAACAAAACACTTATGAAGGTATGTCTTTACTAAACCCTTAACTTTCAGAATCCAGTATCTTGACCTTAGGTAATTTAGCATCAGTTGTACTCCTCCGTGCAGCGTCTGTTTGTGAGCATCAGCAGTGAGTAAAGAGGTAAGTGGATTTTTGTGGTCTAAGACTATAGGATGCAGACGGTCGTGCTCTAAATAATAAGCGTTTTGTAATCTTCCGCCCATCCTGAGTATCCTTTTAGCATCCAGATATGGATTAAGGGTCTTCAAACGGCTTGTATTTCTTACTTGATTCCTTTCTAATAGGTATCTAATTTCTTCCTAAAATATAACATCTTGTGTGATTTATATGCAGATCTGCAGCGAGTCTTCGAGTTCTTCAATAGTGATCGGTAAATGTACAGGTTGATTTTGTATTAACCTTAGAAATCTTTTTACATACATGATAGACTTCAGTAATTTCGGTAAATCTTCAAAAATTTCCATTTTTCTGTACAAGGTACAATCTTTCTCTTGTGAGGTAAGTGGGTCGTTCTCAGAAAAGTGGCACCGCTCGAAATTATTTATAAATTTTAAGAAATGTGTCAAATATTGAGTTTTTTGTACAGAAATCCATTAAAAGTGTTTATCGTATATCGAATTGTTTTAAGGGAATTAAATTTTCACATTAATAGAAGAAATACAGCGTTTAAAAAAATCTGCCTCACAGGTTAAAGTGATAACGAACAGGTTAGTGAGAAAATGTTACCAGGTTAATAATAATTAAACAGGTTAAAGGAAAAAACAAAGGAACTGTGCAAAATCAGCTTTATTATTAATAATTACTGCGAACAACACAGCTTTACATTAAAAGAACTACTCTAAAATTAAAATACTCCTTGATTAGGATGCTAAACATTTCTTTCGATGAATTTATGGCTGTTTTTTTAATCGTCCGATAACTTATATCTGAGAACTAAATATAACTGTTAGACAGTTCATTCGGTTGTAACATACAACATTCTTTGCAATGACACAAGGTGTGCTCCGCGTTACACATGCTGCATGACCTGGTCGGTGATGTGACTGTCTTCTCTTCCGGTGATGAGGAGTGAAATGACTTCACCTTAACATTCGTCTGCTCCCTTTTAGCGGTAGGGTTAACCATCTCCAGTGTCCGGTATTTTGTTTCCAGGAAAGCCTTTTCTTTTTTCTTTTGTGTTTTTCAGACAAAGTATTGGTTTGCATAACTGAATTTAATTGTATATTCTATTCCGTTCGATTAAAAAACATATTTTTATCAACGTTTTATTAATTTATGATTTTACATTACTGTTACTTGATTATAAGAAATAATAGAATAGAATAGAATAGAATACTCTTTATTATGTACACCATAAAAAATAACAGATATAAATGTAGACATTTTACACAGGGTGACACAATGGGCGGTCTTATCGCTAAAAGCGATCTTTTACAGACAACCTTTGGATGGATTCAAGGGAGAAGGAGAGACAATAATGCAGGTAGTCAGTGGTGTACCATTTACATATACAACAAATACATACATACATAAAACATATACTTATCTACATATAATATATACAATAATAAACATGAAACAAGAGCAAGGAAACTAAATGTAATGATGATGTTTAAGGAGAGAGGAAGTGTTTTTTAACCATAATTTTATAAGTGGACAACGATTGAGCACGCCTTATCGACTCGGGCAAGGCATTCCATAACCGTACTGCTTGAACTGTAAAAGACTTGTCATAAAAGCTGGTGGAATGCATCGGCATCTCTAGTCTTAAGTTTTCCGATGACCTAAGATATCTATTATGTGTGTCATGAAGGAACTTGAAACGTTCTTTAAGATAAGAGGGGGTTTTAGGTTTGAAGAGAATACTGTAGAGCTGAAACAAGATATGTGAATTCCGGCGAAGACGTATGGGAAGCCAATTGAGCTTTGTACGAAATTCAGAAATGTGATCATATTTGCGCAGGCCAAATATAAATCTTATGCAAAAGTTTTGAAGTCGCTCAAGTTTATCTAGTTGTGCCTCAGTGAGATCGAGATAACTGACATCAGCGTAGTCAAGGATGGGAAGTAAAAGGGATTGTGCAAGCGCAGTTTTAGTGGCAGTCGGAAGAAAGTTCCGCAATCGTCTCAGGGACTTACCAGATGCAAAAATTTTGCGACTTACGTCCTGCAACTGAGGACCCCAAGAAAGATGTTTGTCGATCCAAACCCCAAGGTTCTTAACCTTTTCGCTGACTGGAATTGCAGCTCCGTTAAATAATGTTCGTAGTTTAGTATTTATATGAATAAAAACAAACACAATATAATTTTATAAAGTACAAATATTTCTTAGAAAATTTCGCCGTTAAATCGTAATGACGATGTTTTTTTTCGATCTATCGTAATCGATATAAATATTTTTTTACGATATACATCGATACTTTTTGACACTTCTTGGGTCTCTAGCTGCAGTGCTGCAGAAGATCGGAGGGTGTTCGGCGGCAGACGTGAATATTCATTACGCGTACAAGATGAGAAGGCGCAGCAAGTCTATTCGAATATGAAACAGCTGAAAGACTTATTTTAGTACACGAGAAGACAGCAACAGCTATGCACTCGAGTGGGGTCACTTGAGCGCGGAGCTGTTGCGTCTTCTTATAGGCAGACAATAAAAGAACTTATGTATACAGTACATCTTAAGTACAGGTAACAACTTTATTAGCCTTGAACTTACAAAGAAAATTTGTTACCAACCAAAAATTACTGCAGTTGAGGATAGTTTCGTTTGTCAATTTTGCAATAAAAGCGATTAATAAATTATACATGTTAGGTTTGGTATGTATAGCCTAGCTGTATGGAGTGGGCCTTCTGTAAGCGTAGCACTGCAGCGGCGGCGCCGGCGCGCGGCGGTCCGGCAGCGCTCGTCGGTGTATGTGTCGCACAACACATGCGTTTTACTACACACACTCAGTAGCCGGACAGCCGGACAGCCGGACAGCCGGATAGCCAGACACTGACGCACAAACTACACAATCATAGAACAACCAACACCCAGGATGTACAATGTACATACCTACCATGTAGAGTATGCAACGCAGCGCTATTGAAAAGTTTTACAAAAAATATCTACAGCTTAATAAGTTTATTAGCTATAAATAAAAAGTTTCTGACAAAAAGTTAAAAGTTCCCTGTTCTATTATTATATTAATCTAAAACAAACCCTCAAACCCTCCTACAGCAGGATGTAGCGCCACTACTTGTATCTCTAGAATATCTTGTGCAGGAGTACTAGTTAGTACCTGCCCTGTGTGAAAACAATAACAATGTATTCCATGTTATTTTGAAAAGAGAAGGTCTTGAAGTAATAAAAAAGCGCGGCCTGCGCAGTGTATTCATTACTGCTGGCTCATCATTTACAACTAGCGACATTTTCTCCACTAGTTATTTACCCGAACTCATTAAAGGCAGCCTGAGCGTGCAGCACGCGGGGTGGTGCGGTGCAGTGCAGTGCGGTGCGGTGCGGTGCAGGGCGGTGCGGTGCGGTGAGGTGCACGCAAGAAGTGAACAAAAAATAATTGCCAATTTCAATTTATGTTTTGGTTAAGCTCTACTATGACATAGGTACCTACGTCTTAAAAACAGTCATCCAAACTAGGTACTAGCACGATGGAAGAGAGCTGCGCTCTGAGTTACAGTCGTGTGCCACAATACGCCTCTGACACGATTAAGCCCATGAAAGCCTATCACCATATAGAATTTCAATCACGAGCTACTCGTATAACTGAAAACTTCCAAACGGGAAAATTCAATTACAGTTTGCGACCCCTGTTCTGGACTTTACTCTATGTACTGGGAATCGAAGTCGGGAAAATATACTGCCATGCTTAGCGGTGGAGTAGGTTTATGTGAGCTAATACATAGTAACATAATACGCTCAATAAACATCGCATCAGTGAAATCTGACGTTCAGGAAGCTCCATTACGTAAGTTAGTGTAGACAAGCCGACGACATGGTTCCTCTGAGAACACATTAACATTCACCTGTCTATCAACACGGAATTGATTCGCTATTATTTTAGGAAACCCAATAAGCGGTATTTTATTGGAAGTAGAAACCACGGAGAAGAATACTAAGGAGGTTAAGATTAAATAGACAACGAACGAACGAATCGTCCGGAACGTAATCGTTCGGAGGTAATTTACAGACTAAACGGATTTCTGGAAGACAAGCGGTGTTTACGGACGCGGTTCATTCCGCACAGTAATTGAAACCGACGCAGACGGGCGACGCGCGCGGCTCCGGCGCGGTGTGCGCACGGGGCTATGCACTCACGGGGCAAATTAGTTGACAAAAACTCATTTGTACGCTAGCTCGTCATCATAGCATTATATTTATGATATGACAGTATTGTACTCGCAGGGACTGCCAGGCTCAGATCTGGAGTCGATGCTGTATTTTTTTGCTTCCTACATCGTTCACCAACGGACATTCAGCAACTTTGGCTGAAGGTAGCGGAATCGGAACAAACTCACACCACTTGCACACACATATTTTGCACATCTTGACTATCTTAGCATTTTGGTCTTCGGGATAAGATCACGGTACATTTCCATTCAAAATTGATTTATGTACTTAGAAGCTATGAACAAACGAGTCTTGAGCGATACGCCCCGTTCGTCTACTAGTAGACGAACGACACTGAAATAACAAACGCGCAATACTTATTTAGACAAGTATTGCGCGTTTGTTATTTCAGTGTGAGAGCAGCAGTCACAGCTACATAACAACAAGTCGTAAGAAGCCAATAAATTGTATCGGAGGAGGGAGGCGGGGTGGCGGGGAGGCTTGGAGTGGAGATAGGTTCTATTAATTGATAAGTGTTAGATAAGAGGCGCTAAGCGCGGCTGCGGACGCTTAATTAAGTTGAGCTATCGACCACCGCCACTCGATCCGAGCGCAGCTATCCATGCGGTTATAGGCACACACTACATACACTACACTGTTGAACTTTTCTTGCCTCCATGGGATTACTAGCGCGCTTCATAGGTCATAATTATGGCCAATGGAATCTGTGGGGTTAGTATCATTACTTCAAAGCTCTTTATTTTGTTTCCGTTATATTACAGGCGTAAACATGTATTTTAATAAATAATCATTGTCTGGACTACACAGCGTGCCGCTACAATGGCGACATTAAGAGGGCGCAGCAAGACAGAAAAAAAACAAGTTTCACCCGCGCCTCTTTGCCTACGCCTCTCATCAAATACGACAAAAACAAAACAATCCCTTCCCGCCAACAGAATTTTTTCGCCCGGCATATAAGGCATTTGAAATTAAATCTTGTGTGTAGTGTGTATACGCAAAATAATCAGATGAAACTGTTTTATTCAATGTACCTATGTATGATTGCTGTGTACAAGTAGGTATATTATTCAATATTATTGTATGTCCGTGAATCTGTTACCGATGCTGGTGGGATGTTAGATTGGAGAATAGACCGACTTAAATGAAATAAAGACTAAATGTTACTTCAAGATACGGCCTATAAATTTTCGATTCCGAATTGAAAGACAAACCTAAAGTTGTAGTTGAAAAAATATTGTTCCATACATTATGTAACATAACTACAATTGAACGATTTTCAGATACCTTCGTGTACCTATTTGTGCTATGAGACCTTGCTTCTTGTCAAATTTCATGATTCTAGGTCGACGACATCTATCTTATGGGTTTTAATTTATTTGCGGGTGTCAAGATATGCGAAATGAATGGCAATTTAAGCCAAGATACTAAGTCAACGTCTTAGAAGCTCGTTTTTTTACAGCTCCAAAGGACCGTTTATCTAAGTATTTGATATCAATTTCAACTTGATACCCCCACGCATTCCTGAGAAAAGCAGTCAGATAGATGGATAACAACGTGATCCCATAACGGTTTCGATATTTTCTTTTGAGGTACCGAACTCTAAAAAGCAAAGCACTTCCCATCAAAGTACTATAATACTACATACTCATGATACTACCTACATGATTGTGAAAACAATTTCGATAAAATTGCTTTTTTGATGATATAAAAGCGTATAATTATAATCGCATCCCTTATCTTTCGCTTTTTTACGTTGAGAAAATGAAATCAATTGAACAAAAATGTCAATAATCTAAGAAAATAAACACTCGCAAATAAATTTAAATCCATATGATACATCCCGTTGACAAATTTGGCAAGAAGCAAGTTCTCACAGCACAAATAGGTACCTCGAATGGTTTTTCAATTACAATATTTAAACGAAGTATGTTCATTATCCAGTCCCTTTATTTTCAATGAAATTCTTCAGTAGATAAAACATCTGTTTATTTTGCATATACTATACGCTAAGCTTGAATTCAGAATCTTAGATCATAGTCATGTTTTGGAACTGGAACCTCAATGCTGGCGTGACAAAGTTCAAATTCCAATGTAACCAAATTTTATTTAAGGCCTTTTACAAGTTGGACCTCACGACGTCTTCGTGGAAACCAGTGTTAACCAAGTAAAAAATATAATAGTATATCGTGGATATTACTTTGCAGGATCGTGCAAAGTCAATTAGCAACAGTGTTATCAAGTAAAAAATAATATTGGTATGGTGGATTTTGCACTGTATTGTGCAAAGTCAAATGGCATGTGTCATTAAAACCTATCCTGCGCGGAGTGCGAGTAGAAAAAAGTCCTCGCCGAAAACATTTGTGAAAAACAGGCCAATTTCGGAACAAATAACTAGGGTCAATGAGGCTATATAATACTAGAGGAGCAACGTCCTACTGACAATTTCAGAAAAACGTAACCACTTACGAGTTTAAAGTCGTAGCTTTGAAACGGATACATAAATATATCAATATGTCAAAGTAATCTATGTTTGTTTCATTTCTTCTACCGACAAACTAATTACGTTAGAATGAGACAAGACATTGTTATCGGAAAAATGGCCAAGGTTGCCAATGATCAACATAATTTCCCCAGAATTAATAACAATAGATTAAAGATTTAAATAAATAGACAAGGATTAAGTACATAGAGGAAGAAAAGAAACAAATGCGTAAACGTAAATATTATATTTAAAAACTATAAAGATCGTGTCAAATTACTTTTGTTTAAAATGGAATGATATTATAATTTAGAATTACAGGAACATACATTCGTCATTCACTAAACTCCCAACAATCTGGCAAAATCAAAATCGTTTTTACTGGTAGCACTGATGGCAAAAACAATGTTTGATAAATTTATTTCTTCCTGTAATGTTTTTTTGGATAATCTGAAGAAAATTGAGCAAATTTACTTGTGAAATGTAACACCACTTACTTTATTGATTTTTTCAGACCGTGACATACAAATTTTAACCGCTCATTTTACCATTTTGATATTTTTTATTGCTAAGCAATTGCTCACTTGACGTCAAGCTGACAACTGAAGTCAGATATGCCTGCGGACATATACGAAGTAGTAACACGTCGGCGCCGTACACTGCTGATGTAGTCCTATAAAACATCATTGACTAGGGTAGATTAGTCGGCTTTACCGACAAAATAATTGGCATCTATTTATATGGGTGCCAAAGAAAGTCGAAAGTTCATTAGGTTCCTCTTTTGTAACTGTTGAAACTTTAGCTTTGAAAAGCAAGCCGACAGTACCAAACATTGTGATCCGTCACAATCTTTACTCATCCCCACCATAAAAAGGGATCTAGTCACGAGAATACGTATGAAAAATGTCATGTCCCGTGCACACCGTTTTGTACTTGTGACCGCAATAAACCCTATTTTAGTTTTCCGATTTATTTATTTTGTAAACACCCATAATATGATTATACCAATACCTATATATTAAATTTCGAGTTTCAACTTGATTCGGAGGTTAGTCAAAAGTCGATCGAAATGGTTCGTCTAAGGTTACCCTTACACAAAGTTTGTCAACGAAAGTGGGAGTAAACGAATTTGATTCTTTATTTAATAGTTATAAGATCTCAAATCTCCAGCACGAACTCTATGTTGTAAATTTTCTCCGCAAGAAAATTGACTGAAATGCAGAACAATGGCGCTAGTTGTACTATACCAGTCAAAAATCTGTCAAATAATTGTATGTCATCTTAAGTTTTCAAATATCAACATTGAATTATTATAAAGAAGAAAGAAAGAAAATACATTTATTTGCGGTAAACATGACGCAAAGAAAAAACACACAAATACAAAAAATAACGAGTTGGGGAAAAATATGCGTCACATTCACGCAAAACGGCAATCGCTCAGCATAATGTTACGACCCTATGCGAGACAGAGCCCCAGCGCTGGTTTTCAGCGATAGCCGGCGCTGACGTGATGACGTCAACCAGTGCAGCATACGAAAATTAAAAATAAACATTAAAATAAGAAATAAAATAAATACACTATAACCTAGCTCAAAAAGTATATAAACATAATATATATATATATTTTTTTTTCTATTTCACAGTTTCGTTCCTACAATGTGATAAATTACGTAAATATTATTTACGCAAATAAATTAAATCCCAGAGCAGCAGAAAATTCAAGCGCAGTCCTCTCGTCTCAACAGAGCGACGACAACTGATTTGTGAAACAAAAATATGCTTGAAGTTCCCGCATCTGCGACGGAAGATGACTTCTTCCACGAACTAAAAACGTCGTAAGTGCTTAAAGCTTGTAGTCGTAATAAAACCAAATATAAAAGCAATTTCAAAAAATGCCGGCACAATTTTTTTCGCCTTGGCTTAATACAAATAATCATTAAAAAAATATCCTATTAGTCATTAGCATATTAAGTACAAATTGAAAAAAACGTGCAAATTAGGGGTAACTTCGTAATGTTATTTTATTGAGAAAATTTTAACATTTTGAGTTTCTGTTCCACAAAAAGTTTCACAATATCATGTAGTTACTCATATTATTTTTATTTTATACCTAAGTCTTATGAATTTCATGAACAATTTATTTGAAGATAGGCAATTTTGGTTACTACCCGCTCTTAAGTATGCGGTTTCGCGTTTTCATTTTAAGGCGAAATTTTTAATTTCACTAAACGTTATTATTTACTGATTTATTTACAATTTTCTAAAATACAATCTTGGAGCAACCAGTACGTAGCGCATAGATCATTTGCCGGCGTCACGTATCATACCATTGCATCAATGAAAAAAATACTATTAGAATGAGACACGCAAAAAGTACGTGAATTGAAGGAAAGAAATAGGTAGAGATAGGTCGCCTTTGAATGTTATTGTGTGCGAGAAGTTTAAATAAATAGGTAGTCCTTTGTTGGCGAGCGGCGCAGGCGACGCACGCGCTCCTGCTTTTAACATTACTAAAAATCGTAAATGTACTCTTCATTAGTGCTAGCCGGGCCTGTGTCCTCACTCGCGCGCATAAACTACCCGCGCCCTGTAAAGATTTTATGAATATTCCGCGAACAAGACGCTTACACACCCATTGTTGTAAAATATTTTTTTGTATAATTCTATAATTACCTAACCTAAATCTAATTACTTTCCTAGTAATTAGATTAAGGTACTGCGATAAAGACGCTTCAATTTGTTTTCATTAGTTTTATCTAGTAGGTATATCTTTTGCAATAAGAATGCTTTTGTTTGTGTCATAAATTACTTATTATTGCTTTGTGTAAAGTTGTGATCGTGATGGAAAATGGCTACACGGCAGCCAAATGTGAGGACATGGTCCTAATTTTCAGAGAAGCCCATCAAACGGCATCCCTTGCGATAAGGATATATCGCGAGAGATGTCGTTTGAGAAATTCAGCGAAATTGCTTTGGCTGAAAATTTATTTTTAAAAGTGCGGGAATACATTAAACGCCCTTTCAAACTCAAACTCAAAGGATTTATTTCAAATATACCAATTACAGGCGCTTTTGAAGTGTCAATCAGTCCGTCAGACAGATGAAGCTAGTCGCCCATTCCAAAGCGTAGTACGTACCAATGGATAGGAACGGGCAAGAAACTCCATGGACACTCTTTTAAATTAAAATATGGTTACAAAATATTGGTCACATCATTCATGTTGAAATTATGCATATGAGAATGATGCAAAACGATAAAAGCGTCCGTAATAAAAAGTTAAAAACAATTCAAATATTAAATTAAATTAAAATAAGCCATGGCAGCTAAGAAATTATCAGTCCCTACTGACGGCGCCCGTTCACGAACATGACGCATGGATTAGCACCATTCAGTTCAACCATTTTAAAGGGAACTTAATGATCCAACACACACGCCACCACCAGCGAGACATTTGAGTGAGCATGACATACTCTCAGTCGCCAGGGCACATTCAAGTCAATGAAAGACAAACCTAGTAAATGGTAGCTTTATACTAGGTACATAGTACTCACACATGTGCTATGCAATTACACAATACTAAAATATTGAATTTGTATAACGCAAAGATAGTTTTTACAATCTTCAGCAGCTCCAACAGTAGTTACAAATGGTAATCAATTAGTTTATGCGCCCTTGTGGAGCAGGACCAGCGTTGAGCCAAGCATTTTTATCATCGATATAATCCCCATACTTATAATATGCTTGACTGCATAGGTGTGCGTTTTATACAAGATATAAATTTCGTTTCATTCAGTTTAAGTATATTGGGAAGTATTTTATTGTAATATTTTAAACAGTACCCCATGAAAGATGAGTCTACTTTAGCCAGCCTGAAACCTGGTTGAACTAATTGGTCCCTATTTCTAGTGTTATAATTGTGTCTTTCACCTCTTTTATTAAAGAGATGTAGATTTTTCCTTACGGACAGTCCTTCCTTACGTTTAGATCATTATGTTATGTCCGCGAGCGCAGTGGTACCATTGAAAACTTAAAAAATAAATATGAAAAAAATTGGACAAGTGCGAGTCGGACTCACGCACGAAGGGTTCCGTACCATTGACTAGGTAAACAACAGTAGGGATACAAATTAGGTGCCTACCTGTTACCATTTATTGATATCGAGCAAAAATAGCCGAAAATGGCGCTTTTTGTGTGGGAACCCCCCTTAAATATGTATTTTATTTTAATTTTATTATTTATTATTAAAGTAAAAATACAACTGAGTATTTTGTAAATATTTCAAGTGCCTACCCGTTGCCATTATTGATATCGAGCAAAAAAGGGCAAAAAAATCGCGTTTGTTGTATGGGAGCACCCCTTAAATATTTATTTTATTTTGTTTTTAGTATTTGTTGTTATAACGGCAACAGAAATACATAATTTGTGAAAATTTTAACTGTCTAGCTATCGCGGTTCTTGACATACAGCCTGGTGACAGACGGACGGACAGACAGCGAAGTCTTAGTAATAGGGTCCCGTTTTTACCCTTTGGGTACGGAACCCTAAAAACAATACAAATTGTGATTAATTGTGATTGTGATTTGTGATAGTGTTAATAACTGATAAGAGATGATGATAAGTGATTAGTGATTGATTACACATCTCCGTTGTGACTGTGGTGCGGATGTAGGTACCTGCGCCACTCGGCTACTTTGATATTATGCCGTCAAAGCATCGAAAAAGGCACGCGCGTTGCGTGGTGGCCAGCGCGCGAAGTGCGGCGTCTCCGCTCTGAGTAGAACATAAGTAGCTTCATGAATGAATCTGTATACAGAGTGATACCAATTTTGATTCCTTTTTTATTACCTATTTAAAATGTTTGAAAAAAAAAACTGTTTACGATTTATTATTACTTATTATATTTTATTGTTACTGGCTACTAGACCCACCCATGTGTTAAATTAATGTCGCCATTGTAGCGCCATGCTCTATAGAGACACTACTCTTGCTGTGACTACTTGGCCACGGCTACTTGGCTTGTTGGCACTACATGGCTCAGTATTCTGTTAAGTCGCGTATCGAGAAGGCCGTCCTCGAAGCAACTTCTGATATGAGATTATTCTTATGATAAGCCTGACTCCGCTAAGCATTGAACATGTCCCCAGGACCCGAGGAGCTTACAAGAAAACAAGAACACGGGGACACTAGCAAACTTGAGGAGTTCCATCCCCGTGACGGGAGTGTTGGGTTTGGGTTGATGTAGTGTAGACACGTGTTCGAGCAACACGAAACAAAATGACCAACAAGCGCACAATAGCTGCCAACTTAGTATACTGTACTACGTCCCACAGTACACGGTACACTTTTATATCGGCTGGCGAGTAAAGCGACTAACTCCATTACCCCGGCGGCGGGGGCAGCGGAGTTCGCAATTAATAACCCCGCGGTCAAGTTGTCTCCTACACTATTAAGATAAGCCACTTTAACTTTTTGTATTAAGCGACTGAATAATGTCACCAACTCATTGTACGTTTTCAGCTACGGTTACTCGCATGCCATAGTTCTCCGTTAACGTCCACTTGTCACGTCGACGACCATGGACGTTCTGACTCAGAGCAGTGCGAATTTCGCACGACGGCGACGATATAAACAGCGTCAGGAAACTTCAATCCATTCGATGCATCATCAGAAGTGTCCGCCTTCGTTTCCCGTTAAATTCACATTGTCTAAACTAAAAGCATACCTGAGGTTGGTTGGCACGTACTGTAATTCCAAATATAGCGTCCTATTCGTATAGGTTCACACAGAAATGATATGGTTTCACAGTATAATTTCGCCGGGAACACATAATATTCTTACAATAGATGAACTCTGGGCCTCTGTGCTCCAGCGCGGGACCTCTTACGAACTTACCAAACTTATATCCTGCGGTTTGCAATCGTAACTTTTTTAAACGGTCCTTGATAAGGTCATTTCCTTAGTAAAGGCGAGACGCAAAGAAGGCACTCTCCCGAGCTATGGAATCGCCGCATGAATATTCAGCGCGCACCGAGCGGCCGGCCGCCCACTTGTATTCTCGCAGCCTTATTACTACGTGTACGTGTCCCTTGTTCTTTTGGCACATGTAATATAACACAAGTATTTGCATAAAAAAGCTTCACTAGGGAAACGGCTCGGTGACCACACAATACGCACATCCTCTCATTTCAAATGCAACGTCCAAGAACTACAATAGTAAAATGAGCAAACATTTTACTAGCTTTTTCTTTAGCTAGGTACAGCTACTGTCATAACACAGAAGATATAATTTGATGGGCGCTCACAAGAGGGTCGTCATGGACGGAAGGATTAACACCTACAACAACTTCACGATAAGGGTGCGATACTCCGCTTAATAAAAAGTTGTAAGCGCTTCAATGTCCGCACTCTGCTGGAGGCAGGGAGTCGCCGCGCCTGAGCTCGCGTTATAAATCTCGTAACAACAAAAACTGAGTCTAAGAAGCGTGCACCAGGTGCGAGTGTCGGCCCGCATCACCTCGCACCGCACAGCGCCGCCTGTGACCCGCTGCGCACACTCGTCAATCAATTAGTTACCGCGACGTCACGTGTACACCACTCGACGGCCTCCGCACACAACTACTACACGTACTCATACTATAACTAAGTTCGAGAAGTTCGTTACGGAACGCATCTTCAAATGAGGCGACACCTACTCGCCGGCAGACGTCAGTCCCCGCAGCAGTTAAGAGGATTGCGTTTAATCGTTCAATTATAATATTCCTCATCATTTAGCATGCCTTCATTCGGCAAAATGTATCAGTAATGAGGAGGCGGCGGCCGCGGGAGGGGCGCGGCGTGTGCGCGCGGGGGGGTGCGCTGGAGCGGCAAATGAGGGGCAGATTATCGGCGCATTGTTTTGCCAAATTTTATTAACACGCCGAGCTAAATAGCACACTTTAATACCTAGTGCGACGTGCTCGCGCCGCTCTCGAACCTAACAACCTAGAAGTATTCATGTTGTCCAATACATTACCTAACTAATTCTGGTGTTTTTTTTTTTCAATTTGCACGGTTTAATAACTCTCTTGTATGCAGCAGACCGAAATAAAGGAAAATAAATGAAACGTTACAAAAGAGCAGATCGTACCACATTGATCCAAAAAGATAACACGCTATAATGCAGTCGCTAAACACGACACTTGAAATTCTGTAATCGAAGAATCATTTTTTACAAAAAAGAATGTTTGAATATTTTTGTTGAGAGCTAAAAATTTTATAAATCTGAACAAAAAATAAGTCAGGCGCGTAGTACCCGCACGGGCGCGCGCGTGTCTGAAACTTTGAAGGAAAACAGGAATACTTATATGAAGATCGTAGCAGGTGGCGTTCTGTAGTTGCTGTCTACCCTATGGTATAAAAAGCGTGAATTCATAAATGTATGTAATCTGAATCAAACTATCAAGCTTTTCGTTAAGTCATGGTGTCCCGTTAGTTTCTTTAATTTATAAAAGTATTAGGTATATGGAAGGCACTAGTGTACTGCCGCCTGCTCGTGTCAGGACGCGCGCAGACGACGCGGTGCCACAGGTGGTCGCGACGCGGTCACGCGATGCTATGCCGGTCACGGCGATCAAATAATAATAACATTGATTTGATCAATTTGCTCAGCATGTAACGACTGGACACTGAGCTATTTCAGCCAGAACAATATTAGCCAGTAGCCAGTCAGCAACCTGTTACAAGATCCGCGTGCGCCCCACCATACTATAATAATTTTACTATACTACGAGTATTGGTTATATTATATAGCCAATCGTAGAGATGATCCTTAGACTTCCATCTTTCTTAATTTTATCCACACTAAAAATATTAAGAAATTGGTTAATCGAACAACACAATATTGCCTAAGTCTTAATTATTTGCACAAAAAATTGTGCGTATCAGCTCTGACGCATGACTGGAGTTTAATCCTGAAAAACGATTGTCTTAAAATATATACTACTAGCGACCCGTCCCGGCCTCGCCCGGGTAGCAAAGCATAATATAATATAGCCTGTGTCACCCGGAGATAGTGTAGCTTCCCAACAGTGAAAGAATTTTTGAAATCGGTTCAGTAGTTTCGGAGCCTATTCAATACAAACAAACAATCATATCTTTTCTCTTTATTATATTATTTCACTGTATTTCGTTTATTACAAAATATATTTAGGTTATACCTTAGCCTCAGCAACGCGTGGTGGTTATGCTATTAAATTGTAGCTTATATGAAACGTTTGTATTTTTAACATAGCGCCATCTATTGAATACTTACTCAATCCAGTCAACAGACATCGCCATCTGTTAGAATCGTTTAGAGCTACCAGATAATTGTGACTGTCAAATAATAGACAAATAATTTGCAATAAAATAATATCGCGACTATAAATTGAGATGTAAGCTATCCTATATTTCAAGTTGGATCAAATTGCACACGGTGTGCAAATCAAATTTAAAATCGGTTCAGTAGTTTAGGAGTCCATCGCGGACAAATAACGTGACACGTATTTTTTATATATATATAAAGATAGGCAAAGGAAGTAAATGAACCCATGTATTTATTTATATTGATATGATAAAAATAAATGACATGAATAAAAATATATTACTTATTAGCTTCTGCCCGCGGCTTCGCCCGCGTGGTGGTCGGAAATTATCTCACGGGAACGTACTACCGGGATAAAAAGTATCCTACGTGTTAATCCAGGTTATAAACTATCTGTGTTCCAAATTCCAGCTAAATCCGTTCAGGAGTTTTTGCGTGTAAGAGTAACAAACATCCATCCATCCATCTTCACAAACTTTCACATTTATAATATTAGTAGGATAATTATCACATTATTAACTTCGTGAATAGTAACGTCATTGTTAAATACTGTGTCAATAGGCTTATGGAAACTAAAATACGACACATGAACGTCAGAAGTTACAAGAGTGACGAATCGTGAAAACATCGCATCAATGGTTGTACCATATCTAGTTGAAAAGAAAATCTATATTATGTTTAACTTTCTGATTGACTGAAATATAAACTGTGACCATAACAATTTGTTTACTGCTAGTCAAAGTGCATCTCGCGGCGCATATGTCCCCAAGAACAGATTTGGTTTGACTAACGTGCTGGTAATTTCTCGTTCGTTTTCTCGAGAGTAAAGTCATGTTGCAAATCACCAACATTATGATAGATGCTGACGCCTCCCCCGCGCTTAATGTTGGGTCGTCTGTATTGTGTTACGCATTTAAAATTTTCTATTTCAATCCGTTTCTCGTTGTGAAGCCAAGTTTCTGATAACACTAATACATGTGATTTCGGTATTATATTACCACGGAGGTCACGCGCATGTGCCCGGAGACTTTGACGACTGAGAGAAAATTTGTAAACAATTTCATAAAATGTCCCTCCTTGCGATTTATTAATTGTTGACGAGCAGACTGGTTTTAGAGGAAAATGGTTTCTTTTAACATTGATCAATTTATTCTGACTGAGCAGAACTGTTGCGGATCTACGATTGATAAGAACAGATGTTACACAAATTGTTTTTGTATTCGCATAGCCAGCCGTTGTTCCTCGGGTTTTGGCACCGACGACGCGCGCCGAGAGGAAAAAGAAGCCAAACCCGTAGAACTCTATTTTGATCATCTAATTTAACGTGTGTTAAAGTGCCTACCGCCCCATTGGCCAACCCGTCAACAACGTCGATGTTTGTGGTTATCATGTATCTATGACGAAAGTAATTTCGTATGGTACATTCTGTGTCAATGGTACTGAGTTTGTGAAGCTTCTCTCTAACGACTCTTTCTTTTTTCCGATCATCTCCGCACCCGAATATTTCGTCATCAGCAACTGAATTCGATGTTTCATCAATTGAATTCAAGATTTTCAAATTATATGCATCGACTGAACAAATATTATTGAATAATCGAATTCCATTAGAACAACATTCTTTTCCTTATGTCTGAAAAATGTGAAAAACGTGTGCGGTCGGAGGACCGCCGCCAGGAACGAAGTTCCTTACGCGATACTCGCACGCACACACACTCGTATATAATTTACAATTTCAAGAAATTAATTTACAATTTCCTTCTCTCTCCGTCTCATTCTATAATGAGACGGAGAGAGAAGGAAATTGTAAATTAATTTCTTACGTCTTTTAATACAGAGCCATCTTAAATACGGAACCATCATAAAGTTCCCACCATCTTGGCTATAGCACTCTCAAAAAGCATGAAAACGACACCCATTATGAAACATTTGATAAGTTCGCAGCGCCCTATTGGATTTTTATTTTGACTTCACTATTAGCTTCAGCACCCTCGAAAACCATGAAAACGACATCCATGACGAAAATTTGAAAATTTACGCAGCCGGCATCTTGGATTTTCATTTTGATCTTACTATTGGCCTCAGCACCCTCGAAAACCACGCAAATGATGTACATGAAGAAAAATTTGACAAAATTTGCAGCTGCCATCTTAGATTTTCATTTTGACCTCACTATTGGCTTCAGCACCCTCGAAAACCATTAAAACTATCTCTCTCGAAAGTGGCATGGAGGGGGCATAACGCTTTTTCGTTACGTGACGATTGCTATGAGATGCGCGAGCATGTTGCGCAGAGGAAAACCATAATGGCTTTACTTTTTGTTAACGCTTGATTTTACAACCCATCTATTTTGCATACTGTGCGCTATATATCAAACGATTCTTGACGAGACTGGACGGCACAAACCAACAATTTGAAGTGTTATGGAGTAAACCCCAATAAACTCCAAAAATCAAATGTCATAATAGGAATAACTTTCGTAGAGAATCGACATCTCGCCTCGTAGCCCGTAGCTTGCGCTTCGTGATCGTAGCGCTACGCTCTCGTAGCGCTAGCGTAGAACCCCTCTCGTAGCAAATCACACTAGGTCATACACCTCTCTTTAGTTAATTTTATTTTAGTTGCAACACTCGCAAGTTATGACACCTATCGTAAAATAACAGTTATCATAACTAAGCCCCTGCTCGGTTAAGTTTATGTTAATTTTGTTTGTGTAATTATTGAAAATGTGGTAATCTCGTACGAGCACATACGTACTGCAAATTCAGTAGTTTAATACTTAGGGCGAATTTCACCAAACCTTTATACCTAGAATAAGTCTTATACAAAGAATAAATTTTGAATTTTTGACAGTTTTTCCATACTAGAACTGTCAGACGTCAATTTTATTCCGCGGATAAAAGTTATCTGACTTTGGTAAAATCAGCCCTTAGTACTTAAAGGAGCGAACTGGTAGAATACGAAGTGGCGTGCTCGTGAGCGCGCGCAGCTCCGTCACTGTCGGCGGCTTCTCACACCGAGCTACGAGCGCGGAGAGCGCGTGTGAGTTGTGCTTGTGACAGATACTGACCGTTTCGGTAAAGTCAACTTCATTAGTCCCTACTCTGACCGAAGGCGTCTTTAACGCTGCTTACAAATGTCGTGTTTAACAGCGGCCAACCCGTCATCCTTTTCATACAAACGCTCGTACGTGATTATGGCGTTGCAACACATCTTTCATAATTTTTTTTGAACTAATAGGTATCTTGTGCTCTTTATCTAGGTTTCTATGCAAGCAAAAAATCAAAATTTGGAGAAACAAATTCAGTATAAGCCTCCAAAAATCAGCTTTTTGCACAAATTTTACCTGAATTTTGGCCGTCCATAATGTGCTCATAAATTGTAAAAGTAAAGAAAACATCTGCATAGAAACCTCGCACATGTAATGGAAATTCTAAATGACAAACATTTTTCTAAAAACTTGTAAGGCTTTTTGAAAAACACGTATTTCCTGGAATCAGTTTTGTGAAATCTTTGCGCGCCAATTTTTGTTCGATGTTATCGCGTTCTCACTTTTGCTTCTTTTTCAAACATTGCGTTGGATGAAAAAACAAGCTTTTCAATCATGCTCGCGGTGACGATAGACGGATCGGGAAGGGCCCTCTTAATAAAGCGCTCTTCCTTGTGTCGTAATTATTGAACAGGTATTTTTGGTCCGAACAAAATAGTGTACCGTTACGATTTGATCGGTGGCGTATCGCTTGTGTAGCAAGTGCACGGCGCTATGGCGTAGTCACTTACAGAGGGAAATAATCATTAGAATGACAAAAATAAAAATAAAGGATTTTCGGTAGCAAATGTTTTTTACTACGTTTGTTACCAAACCTTACTTCGGTTTTAAGAGTTTTATTCCCATTATGTTATTTTTACGATAATTTGTTCTAATACTGGACAAAATATGGTGACTGTCTCGACGTGATGAGTATTTGCGAGTTTGACCTTTCGTTGTGAACGTGTTGTGTGATTGAATGAGTTTGTGAATTATTTTATAAATAAGTATGCATGTGTTACATGGCAAAAGTTGTTTAATGTTAAGTAGTTTGGTTTCTTTGTAAATATGTAGTTTTTTTAAGTTTTAGGAAGTCATAATTGTGCAGTGTTTTTATTATTTCGTTTCTTAAGATTTGGTTTGTTTTTATAGCCCGTTCTTCTCCATAGGTACCTAATACGCTTTGGAATGGGCAACTAGCTTCATCTTTCTGACTGACCGACCCCTTGACAATTCAAAAGTGCCTGTGATTGGTTTATTTGAAATAAATCCTTTGAGTTTGAGTTTGAGTCGTTCTTATCGTTTGTAAAGAAAAACTCGTACTTACATCATATAAAAGCTGATGATTAATAAAAAGTGTAGTCTAAGTTTTGTATCAGTTATTCAATTTTGAGTTTAACAACTTTTACATTTTATGAAAACTATGAACGCAGTACGTTAGTCACAATTTTACTTTTGTAACCGAAGTAGGAGGTGCTTAGCTGAAGTTGAAATATTCACTCGTGACCTCGACGTCATCGCACTCGCCACACTCACTACCTAAGTATTCATTCGTCACTATTACAAGTGCTACAAGGATCTTTTGGCGCCTGGACGACGGGGACGGGGGGCGCTGTTGATAAACATTTGTTGAATTGTTTTGCGAAATGTATTCCATATCAAAATATTTTATTTCACATAAACCTACATGGGCACTTATGAAACGTGAGAAGTTAGATGCACAGTTCCAATCGGTTGTTTCCTATGGAGAAGAACCGGAAAAAACACCACAGTTACTGTTTCATAATAATTGGCTTTTACAATGTTTTCAAATTACGGTGTTCGTAGGTATGGAAGGACAGTGTAGGCCTGTCAACAAGTACCTACCGGTATTGAAAAACAAGATGGCGGCGTTAGTTCCGATTTTGGCCTCGCGCCAAAAGTTCCTTGTATTGCCAATACATGCCCACGTTTGTTTACTAACCGTCAAATGAACACTTGAATTTCGAATACTTCTCTACTTTTATTCAAAAAAAGCTATTAAGTATCAATATTTTTTATTGTTATACTCGTGACTTACCCTTGCGTGTCGCACGACGGGCGCCGAGAGGGGCGAGGAGGCGCGCGCGGGCTGCGGGAGGGGAGGCGCGCCCGCGCCGCCCGGCGTGCGACTGCGGCGCGGCTCATCTGTATACAACACCATACAATATAGGTACTTCAACAAAATTTGAAGTACTTAAGTAAATTAACAAATATAATAAATATTAAATATAAGTATAATTTTATTTAACTTTTTTTATATTGCATCGTAACTGTCCTCTGCTGCGAAGCATTGCTTCGATTTCATTAGAATTTCTCAGTAACAGCCTGGGTCTAGATTTCTTCCCGGTAAAATATGTCAATAGAGTCGCCCCCTATGGCCCTATGGACAAGGGTCAAGGGACTTTAACAAAATTAGCGCATCGTGTCCTTACCCTTTGTAGAACACAGGCGTGATGTTATTATACCTACTATAAGTACCTACTGTATTTCAGATTATTTGATGTGTACTTTTAGTTTTTTCCAATGGTTTGACCAGACTGTTCGAATATCTACACAGTAGCTGACATATTCCACAAGAGTTTTAATAAATCACAAAAATTTACACAGAAATTATTGCATCAACTCCCTAATAATTGTAAATATTCCCTTGACATTACTGACAAACACTTACGGCAAATAAATTGATTGGATTTGGGCAACTTAACTTATAAGTACCTACACTAGTATGACTACTTTCCTTGACTACTTATAAACCTCTGAACTGAATCTGATGATGACCGACGAGTAGGTACCTTGATATACCGTGACTGTATAGTTGTACAACTGGCCTCCAATCAGTCTGTTCTGGAATGCACCTGGCTTGTGTTCGGGAGGCGGCAGCCAGCTGATGACCACTTGTGACTCGCTACACGGCTCCCTTTTAGTGTCAGTTTAACTTATGAGTACTAGTGCAGTAAGTACCGTGATATCTCCTGGAAGGTGTGGGGTCGGGAGTGCGCGCGCGCCGCGGCGGGTGTGCGGGCGGCGCGGGGGGCAGCGCCAGCAGCTGGCGGTACAGCTCCAGCTCGTGGTAGAACTCCAGTGAGTCGGGCGAGCCCCCCCCGCCGCCCGCGCCCTCCCCGCCGGTGCCCACCTCCGCCGTGAGCCCGTTGAGCACGAGGCGGCGCGCCGCCATGCCGCGCCAGCCACAGCATGCAGCTCGCGCGCTGGCACTCCGCGCGCTCACGTCATTCCGCGTCGCGACCACATCTGACCACTGCGGCACCGTTCGCGAGATCGGTCAGTGTTCAATACCAATGACGATTGATATTTATCCGCATCTGGTTAGACTGGACAATATCATATTTCAAAAAAGCAAGATTTCGCGCTTAATGTCATTCAGTATAGAATACCTAAAATATCATAGCAAGTCACTTGAAGCACGTCAATTAACATGACAAAGTGAGTTGTAAAAGTTGCGGAAGTATTCCGAGCACATCGTAAGATTTCGCGCGCGTCACTCTGAGGGTGCCGATCGCGTCCGTCGCGCAGCACGCGCGCCGCCACACTGCCGGAGCACGGCGCGGCCACGCGACACGGCACCGGCCGCGCGACACACGCCGCGCGTGTCACACGGCGACCAGCTCTTTCCTTACGGGGCGGCGATCCGATTGATTAGACCAGTCACTAAAACGACTTATTCGTACTACGACTTTGTTTCAGCAAAACAAAGTTTAGTAGATATAGGTAATGGTACCTATATTTAAACTAAACTAAGCAAAGTGAATGGTTTTGGTTTCATACACCAGATTAGCTTGTACCCAAGTTATAGCTAAGGAAGGGAATGCTGGCGCCGGATCCCAAAACAGATGCTACTGAAAACGGGCGATAGCAACAATGTTGTGGTTTTGAAATGTAGCCTCTTGCTCCTCTTGCTCCTCTATGGGAAAAGCACGAAACACCTATCACAAAAATAAAGTCAAATGTTTAGAGGGTGGAGTTTGTCTCCATTTGTTTGCTTAATTACTTATTTTAGTTTTTTTTATAACGTCTCTCGTGGCTAAGTAATAACAGTGTCGCGGTCGGTCCACGGATGGGTGACCATCCATTATCTACCGAGACTCGTTCATAACACGGAAAGTACTAACCCGTTGGTCCCGGCTGTCATTCGTAAATCTGAGAGTCATTACGAGTACCTAGTGGGTATCTTCTTCTTCGTTTAGGTACCTTCGGTTTGTTAAACTCAAACTTGAAGCATTTATTTCATCAATTTAACTATTTACAGGCACTTTTGAATGGTCAAGGAGTCGGTCAGTCAGAAACATGAACCAATTTTCTCATTCCTGCTCATTCCAAAGCAAAGCAGGTTCCTTCCTATGGATAAGAACGGGCAAGAAACTCCATGGATACTCTTTTAAATCAAAATATTGTATCAAAATACTGTCTCAAAATATTGTTACAAAATATTGGTTATATCATCCATGTTGAAATTAAAGGTACCTACATAATATTGAGAGAATGATGTAGAAAGACGTGCATGTTACGTGCCCTGCCTACACCAAATCAGCTGAATAGCGACATGATTAGCTGTTTACGTCAAACGGACGTTTCCACATAAAACTGCAACGTGCCACCTGCCGAATCATCGAATCAACGCCTCGTGTCGCCGGGCGTTCACCTACTTCAAGGACTGCTGATGCCGCATCCACGTGTAGGAATCAGTAGAATTAAGCCAACAGTTTTTACTTTACTTCGGTACTAGCATCGTCCGAATCTAGACATAGAAATTAGCATAAGTTCAATTGTAATGTTTACTTTATTAAAAACCTTAATAAAATAACTTTGGTTTTTTTAAGTCCTCCGGCTGTCACCTTCGTAATTGGCACAGTCGGTAGGATATTCGAGGCAGTGCGCGGTGCGGTATAGATTTCCAAAAATCGTTAATCTGCTGACTCCGATAGTTGCTGTCGGTATTTCCGAGTACCTCGTCGAATATCCGAACTTAAGAAGACGCAGCTGAGGACGTATCCAGCCATCGATACACCAAAAACAAACCATGTATATGTAAGTCCTTGAAACTTTTTTGAATGTTGCTCCCGACTCCTTCCTTTTAACGCCTATATATAATAATAACTCAAAAATTTTCATCCAAGGGAAACTAGGAGAAAATCTGTCTCTTCCAGACAGATAAATAGGATCAGGGAAGTAGATTTAAATAGGTTTATAGAATCAGATAATTTAGGGTTAGATATATTATTTAGTAGTGACGAAATGGAATTGAACCCCGATACTATCTTTAGGGGCTTACGCCCAGTGCCAGACTTTGATGGCAATCCGAATGTTTTAACTCGCTTCATTAAAATATGTGATCAGCTTGTAATACAATATGTCAGAAATGACCCGAGCTGCGAGTTGACTAATCTATGTGTAATAAACGGAATTTTAAACAAAATCACGGGATCTGCAGCTACAACTATAAATTCTAATGGTATACCTGACAATTGGCAAGGGATTCGTGACGCTTTAATTAACAACTTTCCCGATCAGAGGGACGAGACCGCCCTTTATAATGATATGTCCTTACTAAAGCAAGGAAGTAGCACTCCACAAGAATATTATGCCAAATGCCAGACCCTTTTTAGCACTATAATGACTTATGTCACCTTATATGAAAATGTAGCTGCCACTATCGAAGCAAAACGCGATCTTTATAGAAAACTGACGTTACAATCCTACGTCAGAGGTCTTAAGGAACCTTTAGGGTCCCGTATCCGGTGTAAGAGACCCGAAACTATAGAAAAGGCTCTGGAATTTGTACAGCAAGAATTTAATGTCATGTACCTACAGCAACGCAACGAAAGTATTCCCGAGCGACGTAACCCGACACAGCACGTGCATTCAACCCATAGAATGCCACCATCGGTCCTTATGACCGCACCCAAAACTTAGTTTTCCGAGTGCAGGCGCGAGCTGGCGTAAGACTATGCTCATGCTTCCGCAGCAGCAGCAGCAATGGAGGCCACCCTTCCAGCATAATCAGGTACCTCATCGTGCCCCTAACATATTTAGTCGAACCCAGCAAATGTTTCGTGCACCCCCGCCAAACGACCACCCCCAGAGTAACATATTTAAATCACCAAACGCAAAACCCCCAGCGTAATATACAGGTCCGAAACCGAAGAGCGGTGTTAGTCACTTCGTACCAAAACCAATAGAGTTACCAGGACATGATTGGCGTAGATCAGGAAACCCACCATCTAGTAATTATTTCAAGACACGTGATATGAATTTTAACGAAATAATAATAATAATATAATAAATTTATTTATTGCAGAACCAATCCATATGCATACATGAGAAATAAAAAATATTAAATACATTTACACTAAATACGATTACAATTAAATAAAAAATAAAAATTACAAAAGTCATCAATAAAAACATTATAAATTACGATATTACAATAACAAAAAAAATAATAATTAAAATACACTATTTATCTTAATCTAAATTTAGGTTTGGATCCGGAATGCTCAACATGCAGCCTGGTCCAGTACCGCATTATTGGGCAATCCCGATCCAGATCCATCCTCCATGCGAATAGCTGAAGGTAGCTGTTGGAAATGCCTCGTATGCGGCGCATCAGGGACACAACTCTCTTGCGAATAATCGCCCCAAATCCATCTATATTTGCGCCCACAAACATACCCAACGCGCTACAGTAGCGAGGCAGCTTCTTCAGCGCCCTGAAGGCATTATTGTAGAGAACACGCAGGGTGTCGTACGATTTTTTCGTATGCTTGACCCCATAGGCTGCACGTGTAAAACGATTGGCAAAATGCCCTAAACAACGTAGCTTTTACTTCCGTAGTACAGCGCGCGAACCTACGAGCCAGCATATTAGCTCTAACAGACAAAGCCCTGCGCTCCCTATCCATATCAATATCATCTGCAAGCGTCTCGGTGACCCAGTGGCCCAGATACTTGAACTGCGAGACTCTTTTAAGGACACTGCCATTCAGCATGACCTGTGGGACAGTGTCATAAGTTTTAGATCCCGCCTTAAACACCATGAGCTCGCTTTTAATGGCGTTATATCTGAGCCCGTGGGCCCCCACATACCGCTCGCAGATCGAAATCAGTTTTCGAAGGGCACTGATCGATGGACTCAGCAGCACCATGTCGTCCGCGTAACTGATGTTGTTGACAAGAACACCATCAATCGAACAGCCCACACCGGCGCTACTGAGTTCACGGATCAGACGGTCAATATACAAGTTGAAGAGACTCGGCGAGGTTAACCCGCCTTGCCTTACACCACATTCCAACCCGTACTCAACCGAAGGTGACCCCGACCACCGCACAAAATTGCTCTGGTTGCCATACCATTACTTTAGGAGACTTATGTACTCCGCAGGTAGATCCGTATCATCCGACAACTTTTGCCACAACCTGTCGTATGCAACAAGATCAAAAGCCCTAGATAAATCTAAAAAGCAGGCATAGACAGGTATGCTTCTGTCAGTGTAGTATCGGACGATATGCTTGAGATTCAGTATAGCCATTTCTGTTGACAAACCAGGGCGAAAGCCAAACTGTGCATCATGAAGCTGTAGGTGCTGTCTTAACCGAATATCAATAACACCGTCCAACACCTTAGCAATGACTGTCGCGAATGATATAGGCCTGTAGTTACTTAATATAGAGGCATCTCCTGTCTTGCTCTTTATTATGGGGACAACTATAGTTCTCATCATTGCCTCAGGGAGGTATACAGAATGTAAACAACATAGCGAGCACCCTCGGCAGATGAACACCCGCATGCTGCAAATTTTCAATGCCAAGCGAGTCATGGCCCGGGGATTTTCCTCGCTTCATGTCTCTTATCACCTTGGCAATTTGTTTCGCAGTAATCCGAACAAGCGGTTTCGCCAGACTAGTACCTCCCGCCTCTGTAGTGGTCGTTACGGGCTCCAGTGGAGAAACTACACTAAAATGCTCCTTGAATAAGTTCGCAATTTGGTCGGCGTCACTAACCCCCTCCACACTAACCGGAACACTCGGCCTCGGATTCAATTTGTTGGTCTCCTTCCAAAACTTACTAAAGTTTTTTGTGGCATGCTGTGATGCAAGAATGTCGATCTTTATTTGAGTTTTATTGTCCCTACGCCACTTGAGCTGATGTTTAAACCAACTTCGTGAGCTTCGCATTTGGTCATAAGTCTGACCGGACCTATTTTTGCCCTGGGCGACCCACTCATAAAACCGAAGCCTAGCCTCCTCATGTGCCTTTTTGCAGTGTTTGTTCCAGCCTGTCACATATCCTTTCTTTTTATTTTTAATTATTCTACTTTTAGAGCATGCCACCGCAGCACCCCTAAGCACATTCACTACATTATGATACATTTATCAATTATTTGTCTGTGGTCTATATTATTACACATTACATCTGCACAGTTATGTAATTCACAAGGAAAGTTGATATCACGCAGCCTAGTTGAGCAAATGTAGAAATATTCACTGAGCTGCTCTTTATCTCTCTCGCCCCATATAGCCTTATCCGGCAATGAGCCTCTCATTCGTACTTTTGGTACCAAAATATTAAGGTCACATAACAGTTCGACAGCGAAATGATCGGAAGATGACATCTCATACCGTATACTTGTGCCCAGAACAGTTTCTTTAGCGACTTCGGTAATGATGACATGGTCCAACCATGACGTAGTCCTTAAGCATTACTAAGGAATGTATACGTACCTGAATCTAGTCCCAACCATTCTATGTCTGCACACGACCGCCGTTGCTCAACACAGAACTTCAAAGCTCATTGCCAAATAAGGCGCCTGGACTAGCATTGAAATCCCCTAATATATACACTGTGTCAACACCACTAGTCTCTATAATCGCACTAATCTCGCCGAGGCAACTCACAAAAACTTCAAAATTGTCAAGACTATCCGTTGGCATATATACCGACATTACTAATAATTCTCGATCATCAAACACTACTTTAACGGCCACTATACGCTCACTCTCACAGTCTACGACCGAAACCGATTGAAACACACTTTTGCGCCATAGAAGAGCCACTCCGCCATATGGCCTGCCCTTCAGCATACCCGACGAAGTGTCCACTGAAGATTTCCCGGTGTTCGCAAAATCTTGATCAATTTCTCCTAGGTATGGAATGTCGTCCGGTAGTAGCCATGTCTCTTGTAAAGCTAAAAAGTCTGCCGTGTGACACAATGTCCTGACGTATTCAATGGAGTTCTTAACAGAATAGCAGTTAAAACTCACGAACTTGGTTTTGTTTATTCTCTTGCCTGTATTGTGATCCATTATCCTTATTTTTAAATTCAATAAATTTTCTAACAGTAATACCTTCGGGCCATAAAGTGTCATCTAGAAACAGTGAGAGCTTCGTACTAGGCACCTGCATTTTATACGAACTGTACTTCCTCTGCACCTTCGCTTTTATCTCCTTCAGAGTGACACGAACTCGGGTTTTTTCTAATATGTAGTCAACAATGTCCGTCTCTGATGAGCTTCTGTCAACATTATTGATGAACAAAGGTACCTGTATATCAGCAGCTTTGAACTTTTCACTGCCTGTGTTTCGTGCTTTGCGTTCCAGTGTATTAAAACGATTTTTTAATCTCTTTTGTTGTACTTATACCCACTGCTCATTCAGCTTCTCAACCTTCCATTGCTTTTCTGTATTTATTACATTCGCAAAAGAATTATGTAAACACGTATTCGCACTCGTACTACAATCCACCCGATACATTGGCGCTGATGACTCAACGAGAGGACAGCGGCGGCAGCGGCGCATTCGTGTTTGAAATCGCAGTATGTGCGCACTCCTTCACTTGCGCTGGAACGTGCGGGCTGGGCGTCGCAGGGGTGCGAGAAGGCGCGGGCGCGGGGCATCCCGGCACCGCCCGCGCTGCTCGCGCCGCAATGACACAACACAAGTATATCTCGGCAATGACTCACTTCGCTCAACTTGACTTTGCGTTGTATTTTGTTCCGCGTCCGAAACGGGGCGGGGGGTAGGCCGACCGGTCCGCTATCCATAAAATAACCATTTGTTAACATATTACCTCCGCCTCTCTTTTTACTAACATAACAGTCAAAGTTATTGTTCACCAAAGACGCATTTTTCAAATTAAGTAGTAAGTTCATTTTTGACTTCGTTAAACTTTTCTTCAGTAACATACGACTCCTCAATCGTTCGTAATTCATTTTGGATGACCAGTATATCCTTTAAGAGCTTTGTCAACATGGTCAAAATGAACTGGCGGTAGCTTTTGTAAGTCCCTTGCAACAAAAACTGGAACTAAATCCGGATCAGTCTCTTTAAAAAGGCTTACAACGTCAAATAAATCTCTCTTCGAGCGTCCATCCTTCCTTCTATTTATCTTTTTCTTTGAAGTAGGCACTGATTCGAAAAACAAGTTCTTTGCACTTTCGACCTCCTCCGAAGAAAAACTCGACACACAGATTCACCAAACTTTCTTCGTTCATAACGTCCACTTTATTTTGGATAAAGGCTAATAACTCACTAACTACTAAATTGCACTGATTGCATTTTACAATATTATTAGACGTCATCTTCGTGCGATAAGTCACCGATGCGACAGTGCGTTCGCTCGCTAGCGCTTACGGACGAAAGACGAAATGACAGACTTTGAAAACGCTTATGAACACCCCGTCTATTACTATGAACAACCTGACTATTCCTGTTACTATGACTACCCCGACTTTTATTACTTCAACCAGACCGAGCCCGATTATCATTCATATCTAAAAGACAGCACGCAACCACAGACTACTAACAACGCGAAGTGCTTAGAAGCACCACAGTCGTCTACCTCTAGTGCTAATCCAGATTTTCCCAAGGAGAAGAATCAAAAAGGGTTAAAATAGAATTAAATATACAACCTAAAAGGGAATTACGTTACATTCAGATATCGGATCCACCACTTTAGTTATTAGTAGATACCGGGGCTAACCAGTCTTTCATTAGTCCTGAGGCAGTCGAACAATACTTTTCGCACATACCTTTGAATTTTTACCCCTTTGAAGTAACAAATGCCCGTGTCACTAATATAGTACACACAACCATTCCATTACTATTCCGAACTTTTCTGAATTTAATAACCCTATGAATGTTAAGTTTTTCATTTATAAGTTTCATAATTACTTTGATGGACTAATAGGCCTAGATTTACTTGATGGAGCACAGATTGATCTTAAAAATAATTATTTAATTACAGATTTTACAACCATACCTATTTGGTACTATCAATGTCAAAAGTCCAGTTATCAGGAAACCATTCCCGCAAACTCATCAAAATTATTAAATATTCCTATTTATAGCCCAGACGGTGACGTTTCCGTTGCTCAGCAAATACACAGTAATTGCATTATTCATGAATGCATTACTCGCGTTACTGACTGTATGGGCATCATTGAAATTGAAAACCCGACCGATTATGACTCACTTGTTACGTTCGAACGCCCTTTACAAGCAGAGATATTTAATAATGAGTGCATTCATACATTGAAAAGATGGCAGTTGACTCAACGCATGGTTCAGGACTTCTGGCGTAGGTGGTCGCGTGAGTATCTGGTTCAATTCCACCAAAGGAACAAATGGGCGCATCAAACCGTAGAACCGAACTTGGGTGACATGATATTGGTTATGGAAGATGATCTTCCACCCGCAAGATGGCTCTACGGTCTCATTACCGAAAAGCATACTGGCTCGGACAAAATCACAAGAGTAGTTACATTGCGCTGTAAAGGTTCTACAATTAAAAGACCTGTGTCAAAGTTAATTGTGCTTCCTATCACTTCATAATTATCTAGTATGTACTTGTTCACGTTTATTCGAATTAATGTTAGGATTAATTACCTATTGGTTAAGTTACAATTAAGTTTAAAATTAAGATAGTATATGTTTTCAAGATTTAGTTGTTACTTTTTTCGTTCACATACAGTCCACTAGTGTTTGCACTTCCCACCGAATCTTGTTTGTTTCAGGGTGGGCGGTCATTTAATTTTTGGTCATTTTAGTTTTCTTGTTATATTTCTTGTTTTCTTGTTTAAACTAAGTTCTGGACATTTTGTCCATGGTGGGCGGGATGTTCGATCGCGAGCTTCCTTTATGCTCGATAGATGGCGTTATACCATTTGGGTGCCTCGCTGAATCGCGGTGTTATGATGCTCCGCGAATATCATAAGTATTGGAACAAATTAAGTTTTTATGTACGGATCGGCTAGTGGTCATTAGAGACTAACCTTTTCTACGAGAAGAAGTTTTTATCGCGCGGACCGCATTTTTAATCGCTGTCCTTGTGTGTGTACAGGTCTCCAGCCGGCACCTGTGCGGACACAGGGGGAGACCCCCGTGCTGCTCGGCGAGAAATCGCTGCAGCGGTCGCGGCGACCACTCCCACGACGATGCCGAGTCCCGGCAAGCGCGGCTCGTTGGGCCGCGATGCCGGGACCCAGGAGCCCCGTCCGACGATGGACCGGACGACGTTGCTGCCGAACATCGGCGACGGGATCCCTTCTTTTCGCATAATGTTCTTTGTCCTAATATACTTCGGCATAACGATTTTGGCACAATTTGTTTTGGCATAATAATACTTCGGCATAACTTTTTTAGGCATACATTTTGTGTTGGCATAATCATCTTAAAGACTAATTTGTTTTGGCATAAATTTGATTCGCATAACGTTAGTAGGCCTAATGACTATTAGCATAATATTGTTGGTTAAAAATTTAATATGCTGTGCAACAAAAGTTAGTGACAGAACCGAATTGCTGCAAAACCGACTCCACGTAGTCTTGTTTGTCCTACCCCTAGAGTGTAATTTAAAATCGCGTAGGCGCGTAGGGGCGAGGCGGCCCGCGGGCTGAGGAGCAGGCGGCTGCGGTGGTGAGCGAAAGCCGTCTGCGACGATTAGCATGCGTGGGGCCGCCGGAGGCCCGCAGCGCCGGAGCCGTGACAGAAACCCTGCCTGCTGCATGCTGCATGCTTGCTTGCATGCTGCATGCTTGCTTGTTTGCTGCATGCTTGCTTGCATGCTTGCTTGCATGCTGTATGCTTGCTTGCATGCTGTATGCTTGCTTGCTTCATGCTTCCTACAACGAAAAAAAAAACCCACAAAATTGTTCATAAAAAAGTTATGCTTTAGAACTTTATGCTTAATAAATTTATGCTTTAGAATATTATGCTTAATCATTATTATGGTTAGAGAAATTATGCTTAAAAAAATTATGCGTAAGCTGTTATGCGTAATTATATTATGCGAAAATATAATTATGCCAAACAAAATTATGCTAAGTTATATTAGGTCTTAAAATTTTATGCAAATGGATAGGGAACCATCGGCGACGCGTCGTCCGGTGCACCGACGGCCGGTCCGTCCAGGATTTTAAAAGAAGAAAGAAGAGGAGGAGCGAGGGAGAAGGAAGAGAGAAGAGGAGGGGGGGACCGAGCGCCGTTGCAGCCACCGGCCCGTCGACGTCGTCGGCGCCTGCGCGCGCTGCGCCTCCGCCGTCGCAGGGCCGCCAGCACGCGGTGCCCGTCCGCCCCGTCGCGTTCCGCCCGGTGCCCATACAGGCCCCGGGGCCCGCCGCAAACATCGGCCGCGCGCCGCATGCGCGCGCCACCGCACCACCCGCCCGAGCGCCAGCCACTGTGCGCACCGCTGCGTCCGCCGCGCGCACCGCTGCGTCCGCCGCGCGCACCGCTGCGCTCGCCGCGCGCGCCACCGCGCCGCCCGCGAACCCCGCAGTGCCCGCGCACACCCCAGTGCCGCCCGCGCGTCCCCGCGCACCCCCCGCCCGCTCGGCCGCGCCGCCGCGTTTCGCGTCGCCGCTCGAGCCGACGTCCCGAGCTAGGCCAGCCTCGCGCGCCGCCACTTCCGGTCCCCGCCGCTCGCTGGCGGGACCAGCAACCGCGGAACAAGAGCGGCCAGCGAGTCCCGGAACTTAAAGACCGGCACTGAAATTGGATATCCGGACGCCCGACTCACCGGCGCCCCCCCGTGGCTCGGCCTACGACTCGCCCGCCATGCTATCGGCGTGCTCGTCTCGCGCGGGTTCGAGCATGTCGGTGGCCTCGGCGGACTCTGCCGCGTCCGGTCGCGAGGACGTGTCGATAGACACGACCCCGCGAGCCGGCCCGCGGCACATCGTGGGACGAAAGGACGCCTCCGGTAGGAGGAAACAACATCAGCAGCCAGCCGCAATGATGCTAATGTCGCCGGCATCACCGACGCCGTCGCTGGAGTTCGACTTCGAATTCCAGCTTGAGGCCAGACCCCAGCGACGTCGTCGGAGTTCAAACGAGTCGCTAGAAGAGGAGCCTAAGCGATATTGCCTCGACTCGCCGCGGCCACAGCGCGAACGCGCGCCGCGGAGTCGGGACATGCCTACGTCGCCTACCTTCGCCGACGCGGCTCGCCACACGTCGCCTCCGGCGGACACCACAGCCGCCACAACAACAACAAGAGCGGCAACAATAACAACAACAACAGCTTCAAGAGGACTCAACAAGAGGGCAACGGGGGTGAGTACAACCAGTGCTACACAACCACCCCCGGCCCCCGCCTCATCTACCGCACCATCCGCCGCCATCCCCGGCGCCGCCGCGGCGACGACGACGACGCCACAGCAGCCGGGGAAGAAGAACAAGAGGCCCAGGTACCCTCCGCTGGTAGTGGAGAGGCTTCCAAACTGGGCCACGCACTTCAGGGCCATCAGCGCCAAGCTGGGCCGGCCCCCGAACGCGCGACCTTACGGGAGTGGAGTCAGATTCACTCCCGACTCGGAAGAAGAATATCGGCTGGTCCAGCGCTACCTGGTGGGCCTGGAGAAGGATAGCGGAGTATCGTGGTTCGCCTACTCCCTACCAGCCGAGAGAAGCATGAAGATAGCTATCAGGGGATTACCAGCGGATACCGAACCTCAGGAGATAGAGGAGGAACTCCGAACGTTGGGATACCAGCCGGTGTACGTGCGCCACATAAAGGGGGCGCAGGGGAGACTCGGCTGCGTGTTCCACGCGATTCTCAAGAGGACCCCCGACGTTCGAGCTATCTTCGACACCACGACATTCATGTTTATGCGTGGTGTGAAGATAGAGGCTTGGCGAGGAAAACGTGGGCCCGCACAGTGCCACCGGTGCCAGAAATTCCGGCACAGCTCGCACAAGTGCCACCGTCCGCTCGCTTGTGTGCGATGCGGAGACGAGCACGCGGCACGCGACTGCCCGCGCCCGCGGGAGGAGACGGCCACCTGCGTCAATTGCGGTGGCCCGCACCCCGCGTGCAACATAAAGTGCCCCGTGTTCCAGAAAGAGATCCGGAACAAGCGAGCGGGGACCGCCGGCATTACGGCCTCCACACGCCGGCCCCATGAGGCCACCGAGAGGCCCCTAGTAGAGGATTCGGAGGCCCCAGGCACATCGTCATTGATGGCGGCGGCCAACGGGCCCACACAGCGGACACAAGCCACCTCCTCGGGGCGGAGGAAGAAGCGACGCGGGGGGAAAGGAAAGGGGAAGAAGCACCCCACCCCCCGGGCGACTCAGGAAGAGGCCGCGTCGGCCGCCCCTGCCAACAGCGGGGCGCAGGTTGTAAACAAAACGTCGCAGCCAATCAAAACGCAGACCGCTAGCGCCGGCAGAGCGCCGCGGCAAGACGGGGAACTACGGCAAGAAAAGTTCCCCAAACAAACGAGCGGCGTCGCCACCGGCGCCAAGAAGACAACAACAAACAGAGCTACCAAAAAGGAATTTACAGCCTGCGCCATCACGCTACTAATGGACCTAATAAAGGCCATTAGGCAGGGGCAGGACGTAGAGACTGTTATCCTCGATGGCCTGGCCACCCCACTTACCCTTTATCATGGCTAGGTCATTGAGGATTATACACTGGAATGCCCGCGGCCTACTAAATAAGGTCGCCCCCCTCCGCCATCTCCTGAGAGAACAAAATATCGACGTGGCGCTAATCAGTGAAACGCTCCTGGGACCCGAAGATCGGGTTAGGTTCCCAGGATACCACGTCTACCGGAAGGACGAAAGGTCGGCACATCACACCCGCTACCGTGGTCTGGCGGTGTTGGTGAAGCGAAGAGTCGTCCACCAAGAGCTCCCCCCGCCGTCGCTCAGCACTATTTACGCGCTGGGTGTGCAGCTACATATAGCCGGCGAGGACTACAACATCTACGCATGTTATAAGCCGCCCGCCGCGCGCTTGGTCCCGACCGAGCTGCGGGCGCTTATGAACGCGTCAACACACGCAACCATCCTCGCCGGGGACTTAAATTGTAAGCACCCAGCGTGGAATTCTTTTAAAATGAATACCGGGGGGAGACGGCTCTTCGCGGACGCGGAAGCCTTCGGGTACTCGGTGTCCGGCCCAGAGACGCCGACCCACTACCCAGACACCGTACGGTACATGCCGGACGTGCTGGACATCGTAGTCCACCGAGGGCTACAGTGCCAGATCACGCAACAAGTGATCGACGACGAGTTACAGTCGGACCACCAACCTGTACTCGTCGTCCTATCGGGTATGCCGACCCGGTTGAAGCCGCTAGCGCCACGTCGATCTACGGACTGGAAGCAGTTCACAGAAACAGTAGAGACCACCACGCCGACTCGGCCTATTGTCACCTCCGCGGACGTCGACCAGACGGCGAGGGACATCACTGCTTGCGTACAATGCGCCTTACAAGCGGCGACTAGCACGCAGCCGCAGGGGAGAGTGCTATTGCCGCCCCTGCCGGCGTACATTCGTACGATGATCGCCGTCAAGAGGCGCCTACGCAAGCTGTGGCAACAACTGAGATGTCCCACATTGAAGACGCAGCTCAACCGTCTCGCGGAGAAGGTGAAGGCCGAGTTACAGGCCCATACCGCCGCGGGCTAGGAGGAACGTATAGACGCAGCGACAGACAGCTGGACGTCTGTACATCGACTTTGCCGCCAGCTGACGAATACCCCAGCCCCGGTGCGACCGCTACTAAACAGCGACGGGGCGCTCAAATATGCAGCGGAGGACCGGGCGGAGGTCTTCGCCGAGCACCTGGAGCGTCAGTTCCAACCGAACCCGACTAGCGACACTGCACATGTCGCAGCAGTCGAGCAACACCTGGGAGACTACTTCGCGACGCCGATAGCTCCCGATGAAGCCCCTACCTTCTTCTCGCCGGGCGCAGTCCGACGCGCCATCCTTAGGACGAAGCCGAGAAAAGCCCCCGGTGCTGACGGTATCACCAACGCAGTGCTGCGCCACCTGCCGTACCGTATGGTAGCGGCGCTGGCGCGCCTGTTCACGGGGATACTGCGCACGGGGGAATTTCCCGACGTCTGGAAGGAGGGGCGCGTCATTATGCTGCCCAAGGCGGGGAAGAATATTCTGAAGCCGGAGAGCTATCGGCCCATCACGCTGCTGCCGACAGTCTACAAGGTGTTCGAAGCACTCCTGCTGCGACATCTCCAACCCTACATCACTCCGCGGCCGGAACAGTTCGGGTTTCGGGCGGAACATAGCACGACGCTTCAGCTGTCGAGGGTACTGCACCGACTCGCGGCGGCTATGAACAAGAGGGAATACTCGGTTGCAGTATTCCTCGACATGGAGAAGGCCTTCGACCGTGTGTGGCACGACGGTCTAATCTTCTAGTTAGCCACCTCAGACGCGCCCCGTCGCGTTGTAAAGGTAGTCTCTACTTTTCTGTTCCACAGGACCTTCAGGGTGGTGGTCGATGGAGCGCTGTCCAGCGCGCGCCCGGTGCTAGCGGGTGTGCCGCAGGGAAGCTGCATCTCGCCGGCGTGTTATTCACGCTTCACGGACGACATCCCCACCACAGAGGAAGCGACGCTCGCGCTGTACGCTGACGACGCCGCGTACATCACTTCTTCGCTTAACGCGAGGTACGCGGCGGTCAAGATGCAGCGCGCCCTCGACCTCTTGCCCGACTGGCTGTCGAAGTGGCGGCTGTCGGTGAACGTGGGTAAGACGCAGGCGATCGTCACCGGTGCCGCGCCTCTCCCACCACCCCTGAGACTGCAAGGAGCCGACGTCGAGTGGTCGCCCCGGGTCAAGTACCTAGGGGTCACCATTGACCGTCGGCTCTCGATGGGGGCACACGTCCGCAACGTTGTCGCACAAGGTAGGGTCGCCCGCAACCTCCTTAGACCAGTGCTCTCGTCCCGCCTCCCGGCGCGCGTCAAGTTGGGCGTGTACAAGTCGTACGTGCGCCCAATATTGACGTACGCCGCCCCGGCATGGTTCGCCCTCACAAGCAAGTCGAGCCGAAAGCTGCTCCGCGCGCAACAGAGTCTTGCGCTGCGGACAATAATTGACGCCCCTCGCTGTGTGAGGAACGACGTCATCCTCCGGGACCTCGGGATTGAGAGCCTGGACGAGTTTGTGCGGCGCCTCGCGAAGGGAATGTTCGCGCGTGCCGACGCATCTGCTTGGCCCCATGTCAAGCAGATAGCGCCCTGGCATGCGCGCCCCCCCGACGCGAGACCCCTGCCCCACGACCTGTTAGCGGACGACATTGCCCCCATCACACCGGACTTGACGCCCGAGTAAGCCGCACACAGGTTACACGCGGCTTACTCGTAACAACTGAACTCCACATATAAACAAAGCATCTGTTTACGTAGCGTGTTCTAGGTTAATATAGGCGCGTTACGTAAACAAACAACAGACACTAACCACTAAACAGGCGCCTAAATACACACGCGAATGCGCAGCGCGGGCGCGATTCGCGTAGACACTGAGCGGTGTTACACAATACAATACCGCTCACACACTCATGACGGCCTCGCAGCCCGGACCGTAACCGGCTAGCTCTGGAAGCGGGACGGGCGGGGGCCATTCACCTTACTCTGTAGGAGCGTCGAGTCGGCACCTTCGCCGCTGGTCGTCTTCGTCGGGCCTCCCCCAGGTAACTGGGGGTCTCACCTGGCGGGGACAGACCGCCGAGGTGTCGTGAAGAAAGCGACGCTATCTATTAGCGTCGCGGCGCGCCTACAGATACACTCATAGCAACCATTCACATGAGCGTGCGGGACCGTCGCACGCTCAATACATTCACAGGCCGACAATAGGCCACCCCAATGAGAGGCCCGTGTTTACGGGTCGCCGCACTGCATCCGCGGCCGAGGGGCGAAGCCCCGGTTCCGCTCGCCGCGCCCCCTTGCGGGGGCGTCGCGGCTACTAACAGTCTTTTTATGTACTCGCTTTGAAACAACTTGTTTTATTTACAACAAATTCCTCAGGCAGTTGTCGAGTGCCGAACAGTACTCTTCGAAATTCTGTTCCTCTAGCCAATAACCAAAACGGGTATTTTGCTAAATTCTACAATACTATGTTATATATTTACTTATTTCATGTCATAGGATATAAAAACATGATTAATTAAATTGTATTTCATTTATCAATCCTTGAAATGAACACTAATACTACAGAATAAAATTAAACTACTACTACACACACAAACTATGTACTACTACTAGTACTACACTACTACTAATAAACTTTCAGTATAGTGTAAAGTACTCTGTGACGTATACATAGCTATAGGCATACAGCTATCGTATCCAAGGTGTAGTTCTAATTATGACTATCAGATGGCGCTAGTTTCTTTACGAACACAAATGACCCGTGTTTACGCCTGCACGTTAATTGTGAAGACGTTCAGTGTTTGTGTTTGTCGTGCTTGCTATTTTAAAGGGCCAGGCGCCTTATAGATTTTATTTCACTTATACCGTCACAATATATATTTTTTTCTTCCAAATTTTCATCATCGTCGCGAACATGTACGCTCCGCATATTATTATTGTTTAATACAGTTTACACCAAATTAAATAACCATACCTCGAGTTAACTCATCGTAACAATCGTTTACGCTGAGTACGCAGCCGCCAACCTACGTATTAAAGTGCAACCTAGCAATAAGATCAATTACATGTTATTCCAAATCATTGTTTGTGAAGTTAGTTTTTAGATCGGCCTTCAGCTTAATACACTGTTTTTCTGTAATTAAAATAATTGTAATAAATAAAGTTTTTTTTAACTAAATTCCCGATCGCCGAAACATAACTGGCGCAGTCGGTAGGATCGCTACGCTCTAAGTTCGAATATAACTCTTCGGCATAAGAGTGACGGTTCTCAAATCGTTCCTTCGCGATCCGCAAAGAACCTTACTTGCGGTCGGGCACCTGTATAGAAGCAGGAAGGTGTTTCTCCGGAGAATTGGAGGAAGCTGTTGGCAGAGACAAGACTCGACAGGAGATGCAGTGGCTGCTTTGGACCCTCATCTCAGGAGCCATCGTGCTCTACGCAACAGGAACCGTAACTATTGACCCCGTTAATAATGCAAATGGCATCCTTCTCCTAAAACAAGGACAGCTCCTTAAACAGGATAATTACTTTAGTCTCGCTTGCATGTACAATATAACAAACCTTCATTTGACTTCTATCCAACTTATGTCATTATTATGCAAGCACTAAAGCAGCTGAGAGTGTATCGTCAGGAGAGTTACATAAAACGTATAGAAATCAAATAGACTATAGTTTAGATCAAATAGGTAAAAAGATAAAGTTTTTAAGCCCGCAAGTTAGAAAAAGACGCGGTTTGATTAATGGGTTAGGCACTGTCGTTAAATCCATAACTGGAAATCTTGATCATGATGATGCAGCAAAATTCGAAGAAGAAATATTAAACATTAGGAATAGAATTAATAATGTTCAGAATATGCAAAGAAAGTCCTTAGTTCTAGCACAAAATACGATAAATGAGTTTGGCAATCAATTAAGTAAATTGAATAGTAATCAGAAAAACTTGGCTAGCTTATTGAAAAATATTACACGCAACAGTAACGACGTAAATAATCATATACATTTTTTAGATATATATCTAAAAAATGTATATGATTATTACGTACAGATAGATTTTAGTTTACAGATTGTCTTAGATAAGTTAATGTTGTTAGAAGATGCAATGACGTTCGCGCAACTGGGCACCATGCATCCTAGTATTATAAGTCCTCAAAATCTAATAGAGGAATTAATCAACTTAGGTAACACCTATTTGTTTAGACCAGTAGCTATTATTAATCTTAGTAATATTCATAGGATAGAAAAATCAATTAGAGTTAAGGCCTATAGCACAGTACACTCTATAAACTTTATCCTAGAAATCCCATCAGTAGCCCCACAAACCTATGACCTAATTCATCTCTACTCCATTCCCAATAAAAATAATCTTACTATTATCCCTAAATCCAAATACCTTGCACTTGGGAACGATGAGTACGCCTACCTAGAAGAAGACTGCCAACCCCTGACCGATGACATCCAGCTTTGCAAGACCCTGGACACTAGAAGAATTGAAGACACCGAAGACTGCATCCCATCCCTCATTCAGCATCGTAAAGCAAACTGTACACATGCTAAGATGACTCTAAGAAGAGGAAAAATTCAAAAGATCGGAGATAACAATTGGCTACTTGTCCTGAACGAAGCTGAAATTGTCAAAACACAGTGCAAAACTAAGACTGACTACAAAAAGTTAACTGGGATTTATCTCGTCACACTAACAGAAGATTGTCAAATTAACATCATGAACAGAACACTACGAGCACATACAGATACAATCGTCATCAATGAGGTCATACCTTTACCAGAGCAACATCAAGTCTTAGAAGAAACTGTTCAGTATGAATTGCAACTAGAAGACATCTCACTAGACAGCATCCATGAACTTATCAACAAAGCAAGCGATCTCTCTTTACCAGATGACATCTATTGGCCAATGATGATGGCCACACCAAGTTGGACTACAGTACTCCTATACATCTTATTAATAGCAGCAGCATCCTGGAAGTTGTACCAATGGAAGATCACAAAGAGATCAGAGGACAAAAAAGGCAGCGAGGCAACCAAAGGCAGCGTGGACGCCGCCAGAAGCAACAGTTGCTTCTATCTTATGGAGGAAGGAGTTAACTCATCGTAACAATCGTTTACGCTGAGTACGCAGCCGCCAACCTACGTATTAAAGTGCAACCTAGCAATAAGATCAATTACATGTTATTCCAAATCATTGTTTGTGAAGTTAGTTTTTAGATCGGCCTTCAGCTTAATACACTGTTTTTCTGTAATTAAAATAATTGTAATAAATAAAGTTTTTTTACAATTATTTTAATCGCCGAAACATAACTCTCGATACGGGAGTTTCATTGAAGTTCACTGAAGCCCCAACATCTGGCGACCTACGACAAAACCTGCAATTTTGGCGGAAAACAAGTTCGATCATTGCGACCACGCGCTGCTGGTGTAGCCATTACGCCGCGGCTACTTTTCACCTAAATCAAGCATCATACCTGGATTTCCTGGAGGTGTACCAGCCATTGCAGCCACCGCCGGTTAGCGATCAGCATTCAGCATCGTACCGCAGCTTCGGCCAATGCAGCTAAGTGCCCATTTTTCCTTGTGAATTCCCTGTTACCTATTTACCCTTACCTTTTATACCCTTACCCTTAATAATTCTATCCAATACCTATATAAAATAGCTTCTTTGAGTACATTGGTGTCCTTAGTCATTGTTGTATCTAAAAATAATTACATCAATGCACCATCGCCAATTCATTAAAGTAAATTCACATTATCTATTGGTAAACGTTTTAACTGTCAATACGAATATAATAGTAGGCTATCTTCTTATCATATCATCATAGTTTATTATTCGTGTTTCCTAACAGGCTCATAGCTGTAACTATAAGCATATATTTCACCCACTTCGCCGAACATTCCAGGCCGATCTCTCCGTGTATCGCAACTTCGGGCCGCCTGCCGTGTCACCGTGTGACCGGAGTGGAGCCCTACCCACTGCTGCAGCGGACCGGCCTCAGGTGACGTTAGACGAGGAGCGTGAGCTAAGTTTTTAGTTTTTTACATTATCATCACCTAGTTTGTGTCTGTATATTTTCATAATCAAACCTACTTGGAATCAATTTGTTTATTCAATCCGATTTAATATTTACAATATTGGCAAGGTTTGAGTTCACAATGGGTAAAGATTGTGGAGGTGAATCTAGCACAAACAATCCTCAAGAATTACAGGATCTTTTAGTGAAACGTAGTTCAATAAAAGGTCAAATCACTAAATTTAGAAACTTTTTATCAAACTTTACCTCTAAAGAAGCGCTTACTCAGATTGAGTTAGCTGAGTTAACATTAAAACTAAGCAAATTTGAATCTATCTATAACCGTTTTGATGACTTGCAAAATCAGATAGAAGTATTAAACTCTGACAAATTATCTAATGAGATTGACGAACGTGATACTATCGAACAATTATTTATATCCAACATGGCAATTGCTCAAGGTATTACACAAAACCATAACTCGAACCGTCATGATGTAAGTAATTGCAAGGATTTAAATTTAAGTCAGGTAACTGCAGGTCCATGTGATCATGATCATCATGATATACGAGTAGGTTTTAAATTACCTCAAATTCAAGTTGCTAAGTTCGACGGGTCTTGCTTTCGTTGGCTTAAGTTTCGTGACACATTCTTATCTATAGTACATAATAACGACCGCATCGCTCCCATTCATAAATTCCATTATCTTATTTCGTACTTGACTGGCGATGCAGCGCGCATTATTGCTAATTTAGAGGTATCCAGCGCAAATTATGCGTGTGCTTGGAAATTATTATGTGACAGATATGACAATAAACGACAATTAATAACTCATCATATAAATTCATTATTATATATAAAACCAATCACAAGTGAGTCTGATAAATCATTACGTTTCCTTGTGGATCATGTTAATAAAAACTTACGTGCTTTAACTAGTCTCGGTCTTGGTTCACATGACTGGGATATTTTACTAATTCACATAATGAGCCCCAAGCTTGATAGCCACACCAAAACCAAGTGGGAAGAGTACCGGGGCACGTTGGATACTAACATACCTAATTTGCAACACTTTTTCAAGTTTCTTACTGATCGCGCGGATGTACTTGAGTCAATAAATAGTAGTCATTCATATTCTAAACCTAAGACTCAGATAACGTCAAAGCCTACAGATTCTAACAATAAAATAAAAGTTCATCAGTCATACATTTCAAATAGTGAAGACAATAATATTTATGATATATCATGCGGCGTTTGTAATGGTCATCATCGCCTTTATGATTGTTCCACCTTTTTGGCTAAGAGTGTCGATGACCGTATCTGTGAAGTAACCAGACTGAAGCTTTGTCACAACTGCTTAAGGTCTGGCCATTCTGCCCGCAACTGTCGCATGCATCCGTGTCGCATGTGCAATATAAGGCACAATAGACTCTTGCATAAACAATCTGGTAGCAAAAATATTTCCAGTGTTGTCACAATTTCACCCTACATCACTGACGACACTATCGTTAATTTTTCTGATCAAAATAACCAGCAAGTTCTACTGTCTACTGCTTATATTGAGGTAGCTAATCCTACGACCAATCAAACACAGAAGGTTCGTGCTCTTTTGGATTGCGGTAGTCAGTCATCATTCATTACTCAATCTCTGAAAACAAAACTACTTTTAGAACCGACTACCACGTTGCATGTCAATATAATTAGTATAGGCAATAAAACAACCACTCAGGCTATAGAAACTTGCGTGGTTCAGTTGAAATCTTTGATGAAGCATTTCACCGTCACTTCTTCTTTTCTGGTGTTGCCAGTGTTAACTGGTAACATACCTAGAATACACGTTGACGTTAAAAAACTTAATATTTCGAGTGATTACTTTTTAGCGGACCCTGACTTCCACCAACCAGCACCTGTTGATGTTGTCATCGGTGCCGATATTTTCTGGGACATTATTGGCCGCGATCATCTCTCTCTCGGTCTTAATTCACCTGTATTGAGAAGTTCTCATTTCGGTTGGTTGGTTTCAGGTCCTATGTATTTTAATTTACCCACAAACAATAAGTTAAAGGAAATTAATAATAATAGAGATTCTAATCATTCAGTCATTTCTTATGTGTCATCTGTTGACAAAATACACCAAGAATTAACAAAATTCTGGGATTTGGAAAATGTTCCTCAAACTAAACCACTTATGAGTCATAGCGAGAAGGCATGCGAAACACATTTTTTATCGCACACCCTTCGTTTTGAAACAGGTAGATTCTCAATTAGTCTACCCTTAAAGGATACACCTGATTGTCTTGGTGAATCTTATTCATTAGCTAAAAAACGTTTGTTAAATTTAGAAAAGCGATTTCGCAAACAACCATATGTGAAATCACAATACGTACAATTTATGCGTGAGTACGCAGACTTAGGTCACCTTTCAGAATCCGCTTTACTTATACCTTCTACATCTTACTTCCTCTGCCATCACGCTGTTTTCAAAGATAGTAGTGAGTCTACGAAAATTAGAGTCGCATTCGACGGATCGGCTCCTACTTCATCAGGTCAGTCTGTCAACGATATCCTTATGGTTGGTCCTAATATGCAGGACTCACTATTCTCCATCTTAATAAGAGCTCGACAGCATAAGTTCCTCCTCACGGGTGACGTCGAGAAAATGTACCGTCAAATCCGTGTCCATGAGAAGGATCGTCCTCTTCAACTTATTTTATGGAGAGAGGATGAGTCTTTGCCCATCAAAACGCTTCAGGTGGATACTGTGACTTACGGAATGGCCAGTTCCAGTTACTTGAGCACTCGGTGTCTGTGGCAGATTGGTGAAGAGTCTTCTGATCCTATGGTTAAAGACATAATTCAACATGATTTCTTCGTAGACGATCTCATCACCGGTTCTGAGAGTGAGGATACCCTTCGTTATATTTACCAATCTGTAACTGAAGAATTAAAGAAAGGATGCTTTAATCTTCGTAAGTTTAAGACTAATTTACCGTCATTGTTCGATTCAAATACTCAAACTAATGATAACCTTTTAGTAAGTGAGTCAACTAGTACACTAGGCATGGGATGGAACCCATCAACCGATCAGTTACATTTCCCTATCAAATGTCCACTTTCCTCTAACAATGATTTAACTAAAAGGTCTTTTCTATCGTCTCTTTTTAAGATCTTTGACCCCTTAGGACTGATTAGTCCATGTGTAATAAAAATGAAAATGTTGTTACAACAACTGTGGCTGCATAATTTAACTTGGGACTCTCCAGTCCCACATGAAGTTCAAAGATACTGGAACAATTTTATGCAGTCTTTACCTTCTCTGTTAGCTTTAGAAGTTCTTCCTCGGCGTGTGCTATGTAATGAACCCGCATCGGTAGAATTACATTCATTCAGTGATTCATCTCAACATGCCTACGGAGCTTGCATTTATTTACGTTCGGTCAATGCTGCGAACGAAGTCACAGTCAATTTGCTTTGTTCTAAGTCCAAAGTAGCTCCGATTAAGAGTACGACTATCCCACGTCTAGAATTGTGTGCTGCCCTGCTGGCAGCAAGGTTAAGCAAGGCTGTCAGGAAGTCACTGCGATATGAGGTTCAGCATCAAGTACACTGGTGCGATTCGTCAGTAGTGCTAGCCTGGCTCCACACCAGTTTTATAAATTTGAAAACATTTGTAGCCAATAGGATTTCGGAAATCTGTGAGCTAAAAGATGCCTCCTCGTGGCGCTATGTGCCCACATCTGTAAATCCTGCAGATCTCATATCTAGAGGAATCAGTCCAGATAAGCTAGGCAGTACCCAGCTGTGGTGGTCAGGCCCTCCATTTCTTATCGAGTCTGAAAGTAATTGGCCTATCTTAAAACCTAATAAAATTAATACTTATGATTTACCGGAAACTAAACCTAGTTATACTACCACTCATGTTGCTGCTCAAAATGAACCTATGATTAAGTTTCAAGACTTTTCTAGCTTAACTAAAATAAAACGATCTTTCGCTTACGTGCTAAGATTTATTAATAATATAAAAACTGATCAAGATAAAATTCTCGGCAATCTGACTGTTGATGAATTAAATAATTCCTTTCTCTTTTTGTGTCGTCTCGCACAGCAAGAATCATTCTTCTGTGAATATAATTTGCTATGCAACAATAAGGCTTTAAGTTCTAAATCAAATATTTTATCATTGACTCCATTTTTAGGTGCCGACAAGGTTATCCGAGTTGGTGGCCGACTAGGCTCATCTGATTATAATTATAATAAAAAACACCCTGTTCTCCTCCATGCATCGCATCATTTTACCAAATTGATTTTCGAGTACGAACATAAACGCGGATTGCATGCTGGTCCACAATTATTGTTGGCCGTTGTTAGGGAATACGTTTGGCCAATTAACGGCAGAAATTTAGCTAGACGCATTTTTCATAACTGCTCGAGGTGCAGACGCATGCAGGGCAAGACTATTGCGCCAATAATGGGACATTTGCCCTCACAATGTGTCACGCCAAATTTTCCATTTCGAACAGTGGGAATTGATTTCGCTGGCCCATTCCTAATTGTAAACAGAAAGGGACGGGGTGCTTCGCTGATCAAGTGCTATCTTTGTTTTTTCGTATGCCTTCGATATAAAATTTGACACCTCGAAGCCGTGAGTGATCTATCTAAGGACGCTTTCGTCATGACATTCCGAAGGTTTGTGTCACGAAGAGGTAGGCCAGCGAAAGTATTCTGCGACAATGGACGCAACTTTGTCGCATGAGCTAAAGAAATTAATGATTTTTTCAAGATTTACCAAAACGATCTATCTGATTTTGCATGTTCGGAAGGCATTCAGTTTTACTTTTCACCAGCTTACGCTCTTCATTTTGGCGGTATTTTTGAGGCCGGTATTCGTTCAGCAAAATTTCATGTTAGGCGAGTAATGGGTAATTCTCATTTAAGTTTTGAAGAACTTCAAACTCTTTTCGCTCAGGTATAAGCTGTTTTAAATAGTAGACCTCTCTGTCCCTTATCTGCCTCTCCTGAAGATTTCCATTGCCTTACTCCTGGGTATTTTCTGATTGGTCGGGCTCTTACCGCGCTGCCTGAACCAGCTTTGGAAGATTGCCACTCAACCAGTTTGCAGCGCTATGCCAGGCTGCAGCAAACATACCAACATTTTTGGCGGCGCTGGCAATGCGAGTATATTTCCGAGTTGCAACTTCGCCGTAAATGGAAAACCAACACCGACGCAGTTAACATCGGAGACATGGTCCTACTGCAAGAGGATGGCCTCCCACCCCTATGTTGGAGGCTTGGACGCATTACAAGGCTCTTCCCAGGACAAGATGGCGTTTCAAGAGTAGCTGACATTAACACTGTTAGAGGAGTTATACGGCGTCCTCTGGTTCGCCTCTGCCCCTTACCAACCGAAGAGGAGTTATTGAAGGGTTGAAACTCTGAGTTCCAACGGGGGGAGGATGTTTACGCCTGCACGTTAATTGTGAAGACGTTCAGTGTTTGTGTTTGTCGTGCTTGCTATTTTGAAGGGCCAGGCGCCTTATAGTTTTTATTTCACTTATACCGTCACAATATATATTTTTTTCTTCCAAATTTTCATCATCGTCGCGAACATGTACGCTCCGCATATTATTATTGTTTAATACAGTTTACACCAAATTAAATAACCATACCTCGATACGGGAGTTTCATTGAAGTTCACTGAAGCCCCAACAACCCGTTCCACGGAACAAGATGGTCTCTATTTCAGTCAGTATAGTATAAAGTACTCTGTGCTGCCAACAAATAGAAACTCATCTTGAAATATCTTGAGGTTATGAAATTCACTACCACTTGTCATAAGTGACAATGCAGGGCCGGATTTAGGGGAGGGCATCCGGAGCAACAGCCCCGGGGCCTCCACAAAACAGGGGCCCCCACAATACAGACTTCGGAAAAAAAATCTTTCAAATTCCGACGATTAAACACTAGTAAACAACTTTTCCTTTGATTTTTTTTTTCGTTGTTTTACCTTTTCCCCTTGTTTGCACTTTGTACAAACATGATTATTATTGTTCTTGAATATGAAAAAAAAACGATTCGAAATGTTTTTTGATTTCAGATAATTCTTGTTTGCGAATATACTTTAGTTTTCATTTTTTAAATGCTAAAAGAGTCTACTTGGTTTCACAATAAATTATTTATTGAAAAAGTCAAGTGAAAAAAAATATTCATTTTATTTAGAAAACTAGCTATTCCACGGAAACGTGCTACCCAGACAAATAGCCTATGTTACTCCTTATAACATCAGCTATCTGCCAGTGAAAGTCCCGTCAAAATTGGTCCAGCCGTTTCGGAGCTAAGTACCGTATATACTTTCATATGCATTTAGTAAAAATATGTTATTTTGACATTACAAACAGACACTTCAATTTTATTTATTTGTATAGATGTATAAATAATTTGGGAGTGGGGGCCTACACTCCTTTGTTGCCCCAAGGCCTCCAGACCTCTAAATCCGGCCCTGTGACAATGTGTCTTCTTAATAAAATCAATACTCACAGCTTATTTAATTCTAGGGCTGCAGCTGTGCCTAGACATATGAAGCTACATCATATGTATTAAGTAAGTTTAATTAATTCCAAAATATATCTCATGTTACCTTCGAGAATCAATCAGGAAAAAGGACGCTTTTTATATCTCGTTTCTCTCAGCTGGCAACTCTACTGAATTAATTATTAACAAATTATAAGTGTATTTAATTTTAGTATTGATGCTAATAAACTATTATTAGCTAATATAATGTGTTTTCTATACAAATATTTCTTACTAGCTGCGCCCCGCGGTTTCACCCGCAGATATTTCGATCCCGTGGGAATATCGGGATAAAAAGTTTCTTATGTCCTAATCCAGGTCATAGTCTACCCATGTGCCAAATTTTATCCAAATCCGTTCAGCCGTTTTAGCGTGATTGAGTAACAAACATCCAAACATCCACACTTTCACATTTATAATATTACTAGCTGCGCCCCGCGGTTTCACCCGCAGAAATCTCGATCCCGTGGGAATATCGGGATAAAAAGTATCCTATGTCCTAATCCAGGTCATAGTCTACCTATGTGCCAAATTTTATCCAAATCCGTTCAGCCGTTTTAGCGTGATTGAGTAACAAACATCCACACTTTCACATTTATAATATTATATATATATATATATATATATATATATATATATATATATATATATATATATATATATATATATATATATATATATATATATATATATATATATATATATATATATATATATATATATATATATATATATATATATATAGTAGGAAGTAGGAAGTAGGATAGTAGGATTAGTAGGATTAATTAAATTTGATCATTTCTATAGATTATAGGTTTTCTAAAGCGCCATCTAGTTACCTTTTTGTGGCAACTCCACACTTCAATTCACACAATCGCTAAGAGAGCGCGCTGCTATTCCAATAATTGGGGTTTAAATATTTAATTGTAACAACCTTCTAAAAGCTTCTGCTACGTCGAGTTACCTACTCCGGTCGCACCTCGTAATGTGTCACTCGAAAAGTTTTGAAAAGGTTTTTGAAGTGTAAACTTCTTTAGCCGCGTTGTGCGATTTTTGGTACGGGATAACAGGTATAAAAGTAACACGGGATGAACGTAACAAATGAGTTTCTCAACGAATTATGATAGCTGCACTGATGGCTGTATCACCGATGTGCGCCATTTTGAACTCCCCCGTTCCTGCAGTTGTGTTCAGGGCGGTGTGCTAAAAAGCATTAGAAAGATACCGCTTTGAACGCCAAACTAGAAAGACGGATAGTTATGGTACTTTATTAACACTTTATTTGCGAGTTAAACCTACCATAATAAAAACAAACACAGTTGAAAATAATGGTCAAAACTTACTTTGGAGGTATTTTTACGGCACCGACTCACTTCGAGGAGGAGGAGAGAGGGCGCTACTGTGCGTAAGCTAACATCGGCTCCACGTATTTATCTCATTTAAAAATAGTTAAAGTGATAAAATTACAAGTTAAAGTAGCTTCAGTTCTTACAAACTGTAAGCATCAGTGATTACAATAAAAGTACGCAAGAAATACACGAAGACATCAAAGGAAAATCATAATTACCAAGTGCCACACGGATCAACGAACATAATTCAAATTGTAAATAAATATCAGCTGTCCAACTAGCAGAACCCGTTTTGTTTTGTTTACAATCGGGAAAGTTTTGATGGTTGAAGCACTAAAAAGGTACGAGAGTGATTAATAAGTGATTAATAAGGAAAACAATAATAAAAATATCATCTATAACGATTACTAAAAACTGCCAATAATCTTGGTTTGATTCCTTACATCAGCGCCATCTATCCTCTTGTGGCGGAACCAGTACATAGTATCGAACCCAGTTCATTTATCGAATCCATCGAACCACTGATGCTTAGTAACACTAACGCCCACTAGAGGCCAGCACCAGTATCAGCATAAAGGACTGTTATACGAAATGGCACAAAATTCGCACACTTGCGCAGGTTGTACTCAAGATCTTCTAAATAAACTGCATCTCGTTTGTACACTATGCAACAAAGACTATGATCTAGAGTGTGCGAACGTCTCCATAAACCATTTTAATAAGATAATGACTCCAGATCATAAAAAAATATGGAAATGTCAAGATTGCCGATGCAAAATGCCCAAAACAGGAAATATCAATACTCCTATACGACCACAGACATCCATAATAAGCCAACGAATAACTCCACCCAGCGAAGAAAACAACGTAACAATTCGGAGGAAAACCTATCCCAACAATGATTCCACCACATTTGAGAACCTGACTTTATTGGGCGATACGATGTGCTCAGAAGAAGGAACCACCCCAAACATCAACACACAAGCTGAACTGTCACTACACAACCTAAGCGAGATCATTATGAAGCGTCTGAAAGAGAATAATGAAGCAATAATAACCGACCTGCGTAGCACCATACAAACGGAAATAAACAAAGCTATTACGAAACTTGTGGATGACTTTGAACAAAAAACCAGCTTTTTATCAAAACAAAACGAACTACGAACACAGGACATTGAGGAGATTAACACCAAAATAGAAAACTTACTGAAAGAGAACGAAAAACTAAAACAAGAAATATCGGAAATAAAATCATTATCCACATCCCCTGTAATCCAATGTATTGAAAGTAATTGCAAGAAGATAGTCATCTACGGCCTTACTGAATACTATAAAGAGCCTGAAAACGACCTGCATAACCGAATCATTGAAATGTTTCGCGATATTCTACAAGTGGACCTGATGGGTTACGTGGAGAATATGTACAGATTAGGCAAAAAAAACACTAATACCCGACCACTAGTAATAGAATTAATAAGTAAAAGAATGGCAAAATACATCAAAAACAACAGTCACTATTTTCAAGGAACAGGATTATCTATATCTGAATTTTTGGACGAGAATTCACGTAAGAAAAGACAACAAATGCGAGAGGAAATGATAAAGGCAAGAAAGGAAGGCTTGCATGCAGTAATAAGAAATAATCAATTGTATGTGGAAGGAAAAGCTTTCATTTTAAAAGATGAAACACATAAAAATCAACCAAACTACATAGCAAACGAGAAAAACATTAATTTAAAAACTTCCCCCAACACCCGCCAACGAGATTCAACAGCCAGTAATGAAGACCATAATAATTACTCCTTTCGAAAACACAGACCAACAATTTAAAATTTTATTTCAAAATATCCAAAGTCTCTTTAACAAACAGCATATATTAGAAACCTTCATCGTAGATAACCCAATTTATAATTCAATATGTATATCAGAGTCCTGGTTGTCTAAAGAAAAATTAAGCTTGATCCAATTTAGCGGATATAAAATAGCAGCGTCATACTGCCGCAGCACGCGAGGGGGAGGCGGCGTCTGCATCCTCCTGCAAGACCATATCGAATTTAAAGAGATAACTGATATAACGAATATGTCCATAGAATATATTTTAGAAGTGTGTGCAATCGAGTTACCCAAAGAAAACATATTATTAGTAACAATGTATTGGAATAGAAGAGAGGAAGAAATATTTATTAATCAGGTAAAATGTATCTTGAATCTTATAAACAATAAGTATTATAAACTTAACATAATTATAGGTGGAGACTTTAACATAAATATCTTAGAGAAAAATGTAAAAACTAACCAATTCTTAGGCCTAATGCTAGAATATAAACTCACGCAACACATAAAAACACCCACACGAATAACACAAAATACATCTACATGTTTAGACTTGATATTTACAAACACTAACACAAACCAAATATATACAACAGTAGAGGAACTAGGTTTTTCAGACCATAGCGGAACTATTATACACATCACCACACCAACACCACATTTAGCTGCACAAACAACTTTGTATGTTAAAAAAAGATTATATAATAACGCGAATATTTTAAAGTTTAAGTCTAAATTAAAAGAATACGATTGGAATAAAATACTACCTAAAAACCAAAATATAAATGAGAATTATAAAGCATTTCATGATACACTAATAAATATCCTTAACCTTTGTATACCTATATGTAAAGTCAAATTAAAAACCACATTTAAAAAATACTGGCTAACAACGGGCATTAAGATCTCCTGTACAAACAAAAGATTGTTAAAAATACTCACACTTAAAACAAAAGATCCTATCATTACAAATTATTATAAAAACTATGAAAAAATATTAAAAAAATTGGTTACTGAATCAAAAAAGATGCAATATATAAATAAAATAAAAAAATCTAATAACAAGGTAAAAACCATGTGGAGTATCATAAATGAGAGAACAAACAAAAAACATAAAAAAGAACATACTAATATTAAATTGCAAATAGATAACGACCTTATATCCAAACCTAAACAAATAGCCAACATTTTTAATAATTTCTTTGCGACCATTGGAGAAAACACCGACAATTCTTCTGGTAGCACACCGGGTACCACCTCTGTACTAAATCCCACACAGAACACGATGTTTCTTGGCCCAATAGACGCTTGGGAAGTAAACAAATTAATAAAAAACCTGAAAAATAAAAATAGTCACGGGATTGACGAAATACCACCAACGCTTCTAAAACAATGTGCAGATGAACTCACGTTACCGTTTTATCTGCTACTCAACCAGTCATTTGAAGAAGGTATCTTCCCTGATTTATTAAAAATATCTGTAATAAAACCAATCCACAAAAAAAAAGCGAAAACAGATCCTAACAACTATCGTCCCATAGCTCTCTTACCCTCAGCCTCAAAAATCTTTGAGAAAGCTATGTGTGACCGTATTTATACGTTTTGTGAAAAATATAATATTTTTGATGACTGCCAGAATGGCTTTCGAAAAAACCGCTCCACAACTCTAGCAGTCTACAAGTATATCCAAGAAGCACTTAACATTATAAATAACAAGAAATACGCTGTTGGATTATTATTAGATATGACTAAAGCCTACGACAAAGTACAATTTGGGATATTGCTGAACAAATTATACGGAATAGGTATACGCGGAAAGGCTCACGAATGGCTAACGTCCTATCTAAGGAATAGGGAACAATTAGTAGAACTAGAATACTTTGACCATAAAAATAATGAAATTAAACAAATCCGATCACATAGTAAAACAATTAACGCCTCAATCCCTCAAGGAAGCGTAATAGGATGCCTTTTATTTTTAATATATATTAATGACCTACCTAAAATCATAGAAGGGCCATGTGTCCTATTCGCCGACGATATATCCATATTAGTCTCATGCCAAGACAATGTAAATATAGAAAAAGCCCTTAATTCCATTCTTACAAAAACTTGCAATTGGATGAACGAGCATAACCTCGAGATAAACTACTCCAAAACAAAATTAATAACTTTTCACCCTTACCAAAAAACTCCTTTAACTTTAGATTTTACGTTCAATGGCTCAAAATTAGAAACTGTTAACGAATTTACATTACTCGGACTAGTTATAGACACACACGTAAACTGGAAATCACACATACAGAAAACTCACTCAAAGATTTCTAAATTCTCATACGCCCTCCGTGAAATAAAAAAGACCACCAATTTTCAGACAGCCCTCACCACCTACTATGCTTATGCCTATGCATGGCTTAGCTATGGTGTCACTCTTTGGGGAAACAGTACAGATGCACAAATACTGTTCACGCTGCAAAAGAAATTGGTCAGAATCCTGGTAAACATTGAGCAAACCGATAGTTGTAAACCTTTCTTTCAAAAACACAATATTTTAACCCTTCCGTGTATATATATCTTAGAAACATGCAAATTTGTGCGAAAACATCACGAGTTCTACTCAAAACGTGAAGACATTCAGTCGCGCTATCTACTCAGACACCGATCTAGGCTAAACATACCAAGTTCTCGACTAAAAATGCACTCAAAAAGTCCCTATGTAATGTCCATTAAAGTATATAATAAACTACCCGGATCAATAAAAAACGAAGAAAAAACTCACATATTTCTAAAAAAACTAAGAGATTTTTTGTTAAAGAAAAGCTACTACTCATTAAATGAATATTTAAGTGATATACATATAAAGTCATAATTTTAGTAGTCAAAATTAAATATTTATATTTATATTATATTTATTAATTATTACAAGATCTCCCAATAGATACCTATTTATATTTTATATTATAAATACCTACTATTAGTTTATCTTAGAAATTACCTACCTACTGTATAATAATTATAATTTACAAGTGCTTCCTCTCTCCTAACTCACTTATTTGCTGTGCCCGACAGGGTCCATGTGATCTAATTTTAAGTTTTACCACCTAAGTACTACATGTGGAATGCAATAAAGTATTGAGTATTGAGTATTGAGTATTGAGTATTCGTCCACAACCGGACAGCACAACACACGTAGAACACGGCTTTATGAGCCGTACAATGTAAGGACTTCTGTAAACACTGCTGAATTTAATTTGTATGTTATAAATTATTCAAAATTATTTAGAAAAGCTTGTTGAATGGCCAAGTCGCGTTATTTGAGTTCGAAGATTAAAAACAGTAGTAATGTAATTAAAAAGACTTCGAATATTATTAGTAGTGAAACGGGAAGGTCTAGGAACCGAAATACTGACTACAGCCTGTCCATTAATGACAATATAATAAAATCAGACTCACAAGTCGCCGCGCGCCGCGGCCTTTGAAAATTTATTTTCGGATATTCCCGTTTCAACTACAAAATCCCTAAACTCATCACCTTCTGTTGCTAAGTCTGCGAGTCTGCGATTCGGAATTTCATTTCGAACATATTACTTGTAGAGACCTTTCACACTTTAAATGTAAAAGAGACTGCAGACCTGTGAAGTAATTCTGTAGAAGTTGCTAAGTCTATTATTGATATTGTAGCACCTATTTTAGCTCTTATCTTTAATAATTGTATCAACAATGGGGAGTTTCCTGACCTTACGAAAAGAAAATACCTTTGTTTAATTCAGGTAGTACTTCAGACCCCACAAACTATAGACCTATTTCAGTATTTCACCTTTAGGATTTTTTTTGAAAAATTAATTTTAGACCAATTGCAGAGATTTTTTAATAAACATAAATTATTTCATAGCAAACAGTTTGGTTTTACAAGGGGTCGTTCAACTACTGTTGAACTTTTATGACATATTTATAATGCATGGGAAGATAAATGCGATGCCTTGGGCATCTTTTATGACTTGTTCAAGGCATTCGATTGCGTTCTTCATGAAACGTTAATCAGGAAACTCCTCCACTACGGGATCCGGAACATTCCCTCTGGATCTTCTTACTTCATACTTGAGTAATAGGATTCAGAGCGTTGACGTTAATTGAAAATGATCTCCCGGATCTATAGTATCAAGGGGAGTCCCGCAAGGCTCAATTCTTGGTCCTTTCTTGTTTCTTATTTATATTAATGACTTGCCTTACCTCATAAAGGATAATTATGATATAGTGTTGTTTGCGGATGACACTTCACTTTTGTTTAAACTTAAATGTCAGCAGTTGGTTACTGACGATGTAAATATCGCGATCTCAAAAGTAGTATACTGGTTCAATGTCAATAATTTACTTCTTAATGAAAAAAACCAAATGAATTAAGTTTACGCTACCTCACGTTAGACAGGTGAAAACTAATGTATTGATGAAGGGCGAAGAATTGAATCCTGAAGATAGCACAGTATTCTTGGGCTTAACTGTGGATGCTAAGCTTCAGTGGGGCCCACATATAAATAAATTGTTAAAAAAGCTAAGCTCCGCAGCATACGCTGTTAGAAAAAATCGTAATTTAACCGACATAGAGACAGCCCGTTTAGTGTACTTCACCTATTTTCATAGTGTTATGTCGTACGGTATTCTATTGTGGGGAAATGTCGCCGACATTCAGACTATATTTGTTTTGCAGAAAAGAGCTGTTCGATCAATTTATAATTAAGTCCGAGACAATCTCTCAGAGAGAAATTTAAGAAGATTAATGTAATGACTGTGCCTTCTCAATATATTTTTTTAAATCTTTTATATGCCCATAAAAGTATAAAATTGTTTAAAAAATACAGAGATATCCATAATATAAATACTAGGACCAAACACAAAGGAGAAGGGAAGGACTCCATACGTTTCCTGAGCCCAGGTGTTAACTCAATCAAACTAGCCTTATTTGTAAGAGGATATAATAACAAGGCCTCACTGAAAATTTGGTGAAATTTGGCTATCCAGGAATCAAGTTATATGAAGTATAGTAAAAGTGAAGTTTTTTGATGTTATTTGCGAAATAATTTTAAATGACTTTGGTTGTGTAATGGTTTTATGCATGGACTGCAAGTAGAGATCCTCCATGTGTGACGTGTCGAAGATCGCACGCCCTGGACAGTTGCTACAGTCGAAGACAAGTCTCTACATTCAATATCCTGCACTTAGAAGCAGTAGGTACGTACCTACCTTTTAAAAAAGGGAGAAGAGGAAGTAAAATAAAACACCAATATATGTCAAGAATATCATCTTGCAGGAGGTATGATATTTTCTTGGTATCTTGCCCAAGTGAGATACCATATTGTGCACATTACATGGGCACAGCAGCCTACAGTCCTTCTTGGCTTCTTGACATACATAGTTCTCACTGGTTACCTGAAATAAGTTAACTATTTAAATCATGTTCAACCATAAACAAGCTTCATTACATCCAAGCTTCATCCTGATGCATGTTCAACCAAATCGCTACGTCCCAGCCGAGACCGAAATGGTCCCAATAACTCTTAATCACCAAAGCCTGAGACCTAATCGGTCCCATTGGAACTTGACGGTTACCTACACCTTTTTTATGAGTGAAACGGCACATCTTAGATTCGTATGGCTAATTAATCAAATAATTAGCTATTAAGTAAGTATTGTTTTAATATATGCTATCCAACAAAAAAGACAGCCGACAGGCATGACGTCGGAGACCGTAAACAGTGAGTACATAAGTCTGGTTTTTTCGCTTGATAGGCTAAAAGCTCAATTTTAATAGGTACTTACAGGCTGAGATGCACGCCTACTGACGAATAACTGATAAAGGGTCATACTCAGAAAAAGTGTACATTTTAAATTTGTAACTAAACTGATAGGTAACGATACTGAGAATCTCTGTTACGAAACTGATGTCATAAGGTATAGTACACATGTAGCGATAGTTACAATATAATGACATCTCTCTATCTAACTCTACTGATATTCAAATGCCATATAAACGAATGAGTAGACCAATTAACTAAGCTAAACTTAACAAGCACAGCTATTTAAAATTGATACTCACAACCGAGTTACAGAACAAATGTTATATTAAATGTGTAAACTAAGCTTTACAATTTCTCAGTTTCTTAACGTTACGAAATACAACGAAACTGAACACAAAAGCTGAGAAATTATAACTTCCTAATTTATTTCCATTAAAACAACGTGTTGTATCTATGTTTGTAAATATTTAGAGCGAAACTATCATTACTGGTTAAATTTGTACAAGATAAACAGTTTTTTTACATAAGGTAACTGTCGTTAATCACCCTGAGTTTTTTTGTACAAAAACCACTTTCAGGAAGAACATTTCCAAATTCGTTTGATAGCAAAATGGCGTCGTTATCTAATGATTTTCACAGATGCTAAAGTCTTGCCAGAATATTAAATAATAAAGTACCAGCCTTTAAAGCAATGCGTTCAGAATAATTTTCGTTACTAAACCTGAGTAACGAGATTTTAGATTTCAGGGACATGTTTATGGCTGTAAAAATATGATGTTACGTTGGAAAACTACATTATTAAAGGTACACATATTGTAGATAAGCTCAATAAAAGTAAGAAAATTACAATCAGGCTCAAAAATAGAGATAAAAACTCGTAACAACAAGCTTCAGAAGATACACAAGTATCAATTGGGACATTAATAAAATGTATGACAGGCAAGTTGCAATTTATGTTTGAAAAATTATTCCTTCAATTTTGTTAATGAAACTATAACAAAAAAAAAACAAAATTTTACTGCCATTGACCTCTATAATACGATAAAATTGCAAAAGTATGCATTTCTTTAGATATTATATTTTCAAACTGGTAATGAATTCATGGGACATAAAAAATCTCCAAATGTACATATTTTCTGCAAATTACCCTAAAATCGCCTCATCGTCCAAGACTTCTGCCAATAGAGTTACTGCGACAAGTCACAATGGCACAATTCACACAGCAATCCAATGAGGTTATATAATACTAGAGGAGCAACGTCCTACTAACAATTTCAGAAAAACGTAACCACTTACGAGTTTAAAGTCGTAGCTTTGAAACGGATACATAAATATATCAATCTGTCAAAATAATCTATGTTTGTCTCATTTCTTCTACCGTCAAACTAATTACGTTGGAATGAGACAAGAGATTGTTATCGGAAAAATGGCCAAGGTTGCCAATGATCAACATAATTTCCCCAGAATTAAATATGGTAGTTATTGAATCAAGTATTATGAAAGGTTGTATTATGGAACTATCAATAGATTAAAGATTTAAATAAATAGACAAGGATTAAGTACATAAAGGATGAAAAGAAAGAAATGCGTAAACGTAAATATTATATTTAAAAACTATAAAGATCGTGTCAAATTACTTTTGTTTAAAATGGAATGATACTATATTTTTTTTTTTTTTTTTTTGTTTGGAATTACAGGAACTTACATTCGTCATTCACTAAACTCCCAACAATCTGGCAAAATCAAAATCGTTTTTACTGGTAGCACTGATGGCAAAAACAATGTTTGATAAATTTATTTCTTCTCGTAATGTTTTTTTGGATAATCTGAACAAAATTGAGCAATTTTACTTGTGAAATGTAACACCACTTACTTTATTGATTTTTTCAGACAGTGACATACAAATTTTAACCGCTCATTTTACCATTTTGATATTTTTTATTGCTAAGCAATTGCTCACTTGACGTCAAGCTGACAACTGAAGTCAGATATGCCTGCGGACATATACGAAGTAGTAACACGTCGGCGCCGTACACTGCTGATCTAGTCCTATAAAACATCATTGCAGCAATCCATGTCGTCAATATCCGATCGATAGGCGTAATCACTTTTCCAAAATAGAGAGCCAAGTAATTCAAACTAGCAAGATCCGTCGAATAGTCCTATATATTAATATTATGCAAAGCCGAGGTCGTGGGATTATATTATTATTACTAATACATTCCAACTTCTCGGCTATAAACACATTCTACAAGTCCCTATGTAATGTCCATAAAAATTTAGGTCTTTACCTATGAAATTGCCGTTCTGCAGTACTGGCCATTTCAAATCAAAATAATTTTTGTTTGGCTATGAATTCTAATTTCAAATTAATTTTATTTTAAAAACATGGATTTTTTTTTCTAAAAGTAGTCATTTCTTTATTGATTAGTGTTACATTTTCATCGCATTTCAATCTTTTTCGTCATCATGGATACGTTAAAAATTCGAGTAATTATGGAATATGAGTACCGTCGTGGCAGCAACGCGGCACAAGCGGCACGCAACATCAACGACGTTTACGGAGCTAACTCTACAAACCAACGCACCACCTGTTATTGGTTTGCTCGCTTCCGTTCTGGAAATTTCGACCTGAAAAATGAACCTCGCGGTCGTCCGAAGACTTTGGTCGACAATGACGAATTAAAGGCGATTGTGGAAGCTGATGATACACAATCTACGGCTGAATTAGCAGCAGCTTTCGACGTTAGCGTCAAAACAATATTGGTCCATTTGCGTCAAATTGGCAAGGTAAAAAAGCTTGACAAATGGGTGCCCCACGAACTCAATGATCGCCAGCGCGAAGTACGCGTCGAGACGTGCCTTGCACTGCTCAACAGACACACAAATGAAGGAATTTTGAACCGCATTGTTACCTGCGATGAAAAATGGATTCTGTTTGATAACCGTAAGCGCTCAGCAAGTTGGTTGGATCCTGGTTCAGCACCTAAACAATGCCCTAAACGAAAACTTACCCCTAGAAAAGTGATGGTCACTGTTTGGTGGTCTAGCGCCGGTGTGATTCATCACAGCTTCTTACCAAACGGGGTGAGCATTACTGCAGATGTGTACTGTGAAGAACTGAACACAATGATGGAGAAGCTGGCGCATCTCCAACCAGCATTGGTCAATCGCTCGTCTCCGCTGCTCCTGCACGACAACGCGCGACCTCATACTGCACAGCAGACGGTCTCCAAGTTGCAAGAACTGGGGTTGGAAGCTCTCCGTCATCCGCCCTACTCACCAGACCTTGCGCCTACAGACTACTACTTTTTCCAGAATTTGGATAACTTCTTGGCGGGAAAAAAATTTAATACCCGAGAGGCAGTACAAAATGCCTTTGAAGAATTTGTTGCCTCCCGTCCAGCTGATTTCTTTAAGAAGGGCATCAATAAACTGCCACTGCGATGGCAAAGATGCATTGATTGCATGGGTGATTACTTCGATTAATACAAATAAAAAATTCATGAAAAAAATTCGTTTAAATTTTTTCATACAAAACGGCAATTTCATAGGTAAAGACCTATTACAATAAAACATGGAAAATACGTGCACACTCAGAACGAAAGACGAACGAGCATATTATTATTATACTCTTTGCGAACGAGTGCCGCTTTTTTCCTGCCTGTCATCTGTCAGTTGGTGACTAGTATTGCCAACTGAAAAAAATAAAAGGAACTCAATTCGCTATGAATCGATTCCACGAAACATTTCATACATATTCTGAGATTTTACCGATTTATTCATTATCGATTAAATAAATGATAAATGATTTTATTTCTGTAAGTAGGTTTGTAGAAACACTTTTACACGTCAATCATGTTTTTTAAACTAGGTGAGGTCGGCGTTTCCTATCTGACTACTACTACGATTACTAAGAATTCAGGCTTGTATTTAATAGATTATTTAATTTCCTAACTTAATTTAACTTTTCTCGCTTCCTAGATAGAAACATGGTACAGTATTTTGTGATTTTCTTATGAAAAATATAACGGTATTTTTTATACACATTTCAGCTAGTTAATTGCTGGGCCCAGGATTTCCCATCTCCTTTGTTGTACCTACAACAAGGCTCAAGAAAATAGGTGGCTCATTCAGATGTCAATGTATACGCTTTTATAATAAACTTCCAAGCCGCGTTCAAGATCTAAGCCTTAATAAATTCACATCATTCATTAAACGTAAGTTGTGCCAGAGAGCCGTTTATACCGTTAAAGATTATATCGAGGACAAAAAGGCTTGGGATTGAGTTGCTCCAATTTTTGCATAAGTACTTAATGTTTATTTTTTATTTTACATAAAATTTGACATTTGATAATTATTATATTATCAGGAAACATCAACTGAGTGAAGCTAGTCGAACTGTCAAAATCGACTGACAGATCCAACAATCGGTCATCGTTCAGTGTTCGAAAAAACGTCAGATTACTTTTGCTCGGGACAGCTTCGCGGAAGGGTGCATCACAGTCGTATCGTAAAAATTATTTTATGGTTACGTGTTATGACAGAAATCAATAACAGGTGTACTGTAGTTTTAGTTCCATCATTAAATTTATTATTTTTTAAAGAAAAAATGTTTAATTTGCTTTTAATATATACAATGACATGACAATTTACTTTGTGAAGTATAACATTATTATTTAATTATTGTGAATGTGAGGACTATGTGCGTCACTTTTATTTTTTATTTTTTTCACTTTCTCAGTTAGTTTTAATGATAATCTGGCACTTTGAGTGCTTTATGCGGCCTACCCAAATGTCCTTTCTTTGGTATTGTTCGTCGAATCGTTGAGCTCCTTTTTTGAGTAGAGCTGCATGATTACTGACAAATGCGTGCACAGACTGGATAGGTCCACTCATTCTGGGGTGTTTTTTCTCAAAAGACCATTTCAGACACAAATCTACATGGTCTTCACGTGATCTTTTTGATGGAATAAACTAGATAACAAGGTTAAGAAAGTGAAAACGTTGTTTGCTCAGAGATATTTTTTATTGCAACAAAATGACACAAGTCATTTATATGAAAACACATGTTCTAATATCAAATTGAAGACATCGTTATAAACTAAAAAGTTTCACATTTCCCCTCAAACAACATCCATCATCAGATATCCTCATATCATACCACACTAGACACCCCCAAACTCAAATCGCGCACACATTTATTAAATGCCACACGACCTAATGGTTTTGTCAGCACATCTGCAGGGTTATCTTCCGTGCACACAGTCCAGACGTACAACATTCTTAGCAATGCAGTCTCTGACGTAGTGCGCCCTTATGTCTATAGGTTTCGTCCTTCTATGCGCCACAGGATTGTACGCAAGTTTAATAGCACTCTGATTATCTACGAAAATGCAAATAGATGCAAGATATTCACCCCTTATAAATGTATTCAGCTGTCACAAGTGAACCGCCTCCTTGCTTGCCTCCGAAAGTGCAATATACTCGGCTTCCGTTCACGACAGTGCCACACAAGCCTGTTTCCGGCGTTCCCATTTAATCTACGAGTTTCCGCATCTAAAAATAAACCTAGAATAAGATTTCCTATCTTTGACGTTCCCTCCCCAGTCAGCATCTACAAATCCCGTGATGTCCTGCACTGGCGACTTGAGAAATATCAAACATAGATCCCTTGTACCCTTAAGGTATCTCAAGATATGTTTAGCAGCTTTCCAATGACGTTCCTCACAACAAGAGTTATACTGTGCCAAAAAATTGACCGCAGCCGCAATATCCGGGCGTGTGTTACAGGCCAAATAGTTCATCGACCCTATGAGCGCTTGATAACTACGATGGTTTTGGCAGGATAGCTTACCTCCTTCCCCTTCCGCCAAGGCTTTATGGAAATCCATATCCATCGGAGTTTTCACTGGTTTGCAGTCGGACATACCATATTCATCTAAGATCTTCGAAATAAATCTCTCTTGATTCAAATATATACTGGTATCCGTCTTAAATAAAAACATACCCAAAAATTGTCTCGCTTCCCCTAAATCCTTTATCTTGAAATGTTTATAAAGATTGTCTAATAAAACTTCCATCTGCTGTTTGTCTTTATAAACTAATAAGAAATCGTCAACGTATATAGCAATATAAAAATTATTATTTTTGTAAAGACAGCTATCAAAGTCACGTTTGAAGTTCAATGACAATAACACTTCATTTCTTTTATCATTCCAAGACCGTGAAGCTTGTTTTAGGCCGTATAAAGCTTTTTCTAGTAAGCAAACTTTTTTCTTCGAGTTTTCGTTTATGCAACCCTCCGGTTGTTGCATATAAACTCTTTCATGCAAATCACCGTTTAGAAAGGCGGTGTTCACATCGAAGTGACTGATGAACAAATCCTTTTCAACAGCCAATGATAGCAGCAATCTAACTGTCGATCTTTTCACGACCGGTGAATAAGTTTCGAAGTAGTCGACCCCGTAGGACTGAGTGAAGCCCTTCGCCACAAGTCGAGCTTTATAGGTCTTGTTATCATCTGCATCAAACTTGTACTTGAAGATCCACTTGTTTCCCACGACTTTAGCTCCAGGTGGCTTGTTGCCGAGCTTCCAGACCTTGTTCTCGTACATCGAATCCATCTCTTTCTTCATGGCTTCCTTCCAGTTATCCTTATCCACCCGACTTAAGGCTTCTTTAACTGTCAAAGGCTCCTGCTCTTCTGTACAGCATGCAAGTCCATGAAGATTACGTTCTCGGAATCTACTACGTAGAGGATAACGACATGCACCTTCGTTTGACTCTCCTGTAATACAACTCTCTTCAACTTCAACATTTTCCACCACGAAATTTTCTGCTCCGCTATCACCCGTTTCTCCCACCTCCACTTCCGCGTCTTCATACACTTCAGCCTCATCTGTGGCACTCGTCCCTTGAGAAGCTTCTGTACTACCAGGTGACGTACCTGACTGGCCTTCTTCCTTTGCAAATTCCCAGATTACTTCAGCACCTTTGTCACCGCTACCTGACTGACTAGGATCCTCTGAAACTGCTGCTGTAGAGTCCTCCAAGAAAACTACATCCCTTGCTCTAACTATGAAGCGAGGATTACTGGGATTTATGAAACGGTATCCCTTGGTTTCTTCACAGTAACCAACAAACATATGTTCTACCGCTTTAGGGCTCCATTTCTTCCGAGTTTCCTTCGGCACATGCACAAACGCCTTTGTTCCAAAAACTCTGAAATGATCGAATGACTGAGTCTTCCCTGTCCACAATTCCTCAGGTATCTTACCATTATTGCCACTGTCAGGCAGCCTGTTCTTCGTATAAACAACCGTATTACATGCCTCTGCCCACAGTCTCACACTCAGACCCTTTTCCGCCAACATAGCACGAGCCATCTCCACAATAGTTCGGTTTGCTCGCTCCACTGCGCCATTCTGCTCTGGAGTGTAGGGAACGGTCAACTGATGTTTTATACCCTTTTGGCGTAGAAACCCATAAAACTTCTTGTTCACAAATTCTGTTCCATTGTCCGTACGTATGCACTTTACCTTCAAACCGGTTTCAACCTCTACACTAGCTAGAAAAACTTTAAAATGATCGAACACCTGATCTTTTGATTTAAGGAAAAATACAAAAGATTTACGTGTAAAATCATCTAAAATAACTAGCATATACCGAGATTGACCGTACGTGGGTTCAGACATTGGACCACAGATATCTGCGTGAACCAGTTGCAGTCTCTCGACTGCCCTCTCAGCCTCACCAATTGGAAAAGGTAAACGATGTGCCTTACCCTTAATACAGGCGACACAAGGCTCCATTACACTCTTTCCAAACTCCATACCTGGAAGCTTACGTAAATCTCGCTCATTTACGTGTCCAAGCCGCCGGTGTCACAACATCAAAGGATTACCTGCTTTAACTGACGCCAACGCACTCCCATCTACAACCGCCTGATAACCTTCAAGCTTGTAGATCCCTGAGACTTCACTTGCGGTAGCCAGAAGCTTTCCCTTGAAATGGCCTGGAACCAAATGGTGAATTAATTTGCAACCATCTCTGTCAAAATTTACCTTCCATCCTTTCTCTACTAATTTAGACACTGATAACAGATTAACACGCAAACCAGGTACATACATGACATCCCTCACGGCAAGCATTCGACCTATCATACTCACCATGATATCACCTTTACCTTTGCATTCAATCTTATCATTGTTCGCACATGTCACATTACTCACCAACATTCATAACCAAATCTTTAAACCAATGTTTCTGGAAAGACATATGTGAAGATGCCCCGCTGTCGATGTACCACTCCGTCGGATTGAAGGAGTCTCCGGTGCTGAATGAAGACAGGCTCAAGACCGCGACGTCACTGAGCTTGGAGAACGAACCCGCTTTTCTTCCTTCAGGACAGTCCGGCTTCTTATGTCCACTCTTTCCACATTTAAACCATTTAACTTTGGTCATGTTCGTATCTTTGTTCCCATTCCGCTTCTTACTCTTACTCACAGCCAAAGCCGAGTCCGATGAAGACAATGTACTACAACCTTGACGTGAATCCTCCTGTAGTAACTTCTGTCGTACGTTTTCTGAAGTCAACTTCATCCCAGTGTTCCAGTGCCATTCGCATTGGCCTATACTCTTCAGGTAGTCCTCTCAGTAACACGACAGCTACAAGATCATCGTCAAATCCGGTGGCAATATCCTTCAACTTTTGAGAAATAGATATAACCGCAGCAACATATTCATGCATCGACGAGTGTCTCTCAAGCTTCTCATCCATCAACGCGTTGATGAGAGTGATCCTGCGATTTACGCCTTTGTCCTCAAATGCTTTCGCTAAGTTATCCCAAGCATCTTTGGCATGATTTGAATCTTGTACATACGCATAAAGTGTAGGTTCCACGTGTAGACAAATCAAAGCTAGTGCGTCTTGGTCCTTCTCGATGGCGGTGGAGTCTTTGGAATCCGGGTACATTGACGTATACGTGAACAACTTTTCTCGTATGAGAATTATTTTAATTGCGAATTTCCACGTGAAAGAATTATACACTCGAATACTTGTACAAATCACTTTATTGGTAGTCAACACCTTAAATAATGTAACTCGAGACCACTTTTGTCGTCTGTCGCTAGGAATGGAATATATTGGGGTAACTGTACCGCGCCGTTTTATTACAAAAATTATCTTTATGTTGCCACAACTAAAAAAAAGGATAAAATATTTGAACATAACAATGTTGCAACCTAAAAATAACATTAAATAAATAGTCGATTATTGTCTATGCTAACATTCGGCTAATCCTGACGACAAACGCGGCCTCGCGTTTAACAAAATTAAAAATAACAAGAGAGCAAAAATAAGAAAAACAAAAAGTACATCATATGAAAACAAACTTTACAAGATTAATTAGGAACTCATGCACTCTTAAATTCTTAACTTCGTCTACAGACTTCCTTCTTGCCTGTAGCGACTCACCCTTACCGATAACATTGACTACAAGTACTCTTACCTGTAGTGACTCACTCTTATAACTAAACATCGACTACAAGCACTCTCACTTGTAGCGACTCACTCTTATAACTAAACATCAACTACAAGTACTCTCACTTGTAGTGACTCACTCTTATAACTAAACATCGACTAACAAGCACTCTCACTTGTAGCGACTCACTCTTATAACTAAACATCAACTACAAGCACTCTCACTTGTAGTGACTCACTCTTATAACTAAACATCGACTACAAGCACTCTCACTTGTAGCGACTCACTCTTATAACTAAACATCAACTACAAGCACTCTCACTTGTAGTGACTCACTCTTATAACTAAAGATCGACTACAAGCACTCTCACTTGTAGCGACTCACTCTTATAACTAAACATCAACTACAAGCACTCTCACTTGTAGTGACTCACTCTTATAACTAAACATCGACTACAAGTACTCTCACTTGTAGTGACTCACTCTTATAACTAAACATCTACTACAAGTACTCTCACTTGTAGTGACTCACTTTTATCTCTATTTACCGTTTACGGACATGCACACCCGTAAAGACTCACTAATCATCGCTATAATCATATAACATCATCATCATCACTATCATAATCATCATCACTACATCTCACATATTTTATTTATATATATATATTGTAACAAGTTACTTAACTTTAATTCCATTCGCAAATCAATATTATAATAAGAAATAACAAACATTTTTCTCAAATCTTTTGCATTTAATCATTAATACTATTCTCTTATTCATTAAATACAACTCATTAGATATTGCTTTAATAAATAATTACCTAACCGTGTACAATTCTCTAAGTAAACATAAAGTAATATGTTTTTCTTTCTATAAATCTCTTAAAATTAAACGTTGTCTAAGTAGGACCTCATTATCAAATTAATTATATCTCATGACCATACTCTAAGCAATATTGCCAAATCACGATTCTTACGTTCACTGTTCATCTGACAAAATCTCAATTCTATTACTACAACAATAATTATTACTGACTTTTACTCTGAATCACTGGACATCGCATCATGATCAAATACAAGCCAAGGGTGCAACCTATCGACGGCATAAACTGACCTATATGGTTTGCAACCATCTTTCCTAGTAATAGGAGTGTCCTCTATTTCATAACGATCATTGCCTATTATTTTAGAAATTCTGTACGGTCCTACACATTTTGGTATTAGTTTACGACTGTGTCCAGGGTCTGTACGAATATCTTTTTCTACACGAACTAAATCTCCTACTTTATACTCAGTTGGTTTTTTATGCAATTTATCAAAACGTTCCTTTTGTACTTGTTGGCTCATTTGAATTCGCGAGTCTGCATCCGATCTAATTTGAGCACGATCTAACGGGGTATGAGATTCCGCGACAAGTGGATTCATGAAACCATCCGAAACGCCGGTGGTTTGAACTCCAAACAACATTTCAGCAGGAGTACGACCAGTGGATTTGTTTATAGTATTATTCAAAGACCACTGTATCTGGGGTAAACACAAGTCCCAATCATTTTCTTGTTTATTGTGATTAGTCGCTGTTATTGCATCAACAATAGTCCGATTATACCTCTCAATCTGACCATTGGCCCTAGGAGAGGCAACCGCATTTAAGATGTGTTTAACGCCCCTTTTATTAATAAAATCTGAAAACTCCTTGCTCGTAAAACTAGTGCCGCGATCAGATATCAGACGACGTGGCACTCCAAATAGTGAGAAATATTCCGTGAACACCTGAACACTAGTACTACTTTTAACATTTTTTACTGGCTTTATATAAATAAATTTTGTGAAGGCATCAATGATCGCTAAAATATGACAATTCTTCTTCTTGCTAATGGGGAAGGGACCGCAGTGATCGGTATGAAGTGTATCAAACGGTTTATTAAGTTTTGGAATTGGATGAAGCTCTCCTTCTTTAGCTCCAGCTGGCAACTTATTGTGGGCACAATTTAAGCAAGAATTACAATATTTTTTAATAAAACGTCTCATCTTTTTAAACCAGTAAATCTGATTTATCCTACTGTAAGTCTTATCAAAACCGAAATGACCGACATCGTCGTGATTCATACGAACTATTTGCCATCTTACTAATTTTGGAACTACCCACTTTAAATTAGTTACACCATTTTTATCATTAGTAATCCTGTACAAACGGCCATTTTTAACAGTATAGTTCTTATGAATCTCGACAATGTCTTTAGTTTCTGAATCATTCAAAATGTTAATTATCCTTTGTATTTCTGAATCCTGTACCTGCACTGTGTGCAACCACGCATCATCATCAATTGTGAAAACGTCAACCACCTTCACTTCGTCATGGGATTCAGAGTCACTTGGATTGCGTGACAGCGCATCGACATGACTCATCTTGGTACCATCGCGATGTTCAACAGTAAAATCGTATTCCTGCATTAATATATACCATCGCGCTACTCTCGGTATTAAATCTTTTTTTGTCATTGTGCTGCGTATAGCAGCACAATCAGTGACAACTTTAAACAATTTACCCAAAACGTAAACTCTAAATCTATTCAAAGCACAAACTACCGCCAAAGTTTCTAACTCGTACGAGTGTAGTTTGCTTTCGTCTATTGTCGTTTGACGGCTATAATAAGCTATAGGATGGAATAGTTTATCTGAATTCACCCGTTGCAGCAAAATTGCTCCTATCCCTATTTTACTAGCGTCAGTGTGAATTTCTAATTCAGCCTCAGGATCATATAGTGCTAAAACAGGTCGGCTGATCAATTTATTTTTTAATTCATTAAACGCTTTTAGTTGGGGTTCGTTAAAACACCAGGGAACATTTTTCTTTGTTAGAATCGTTAGAGGTTTTGCTATCACAGAATAATTTTGAATAAAACGTCGGAAATAACTTGTAAGGCCAACAAACTGCCGAACCTCGTGAACATTTTTAGGTAATGGGAAATCTACTGCAGCTTGAATTTTGACTGCCCCGGGGCGAATTCCATACGAACTAATCTCGTAGCCCAAATAATTTATACGAGTCTGAAAGAAATCGCACTTTTTAAGATTTAATGTTAGACGAGCAGACCTTAATAATTGAAAAACCTTTTCCAGTTTATCTAAACCATCTTCAAATGAACATGACGTCACCAATAAGTCATCCATATAAGCCAACGCCAAGTTTTGCTTACCCCTAAGCATACAATTAATCGTCCTTTGAAAAACACTAGGTGCATTGGCAAGTCCAAAGGGCATTCTTTCAAACTCATACAAACCATCCGGTGTTACAAATGCAGTAAATCGTTTACTGGCCTCACTCATCGGAACCTGATAGTACCCTGAGGTGAGGTCCAGGCTTGTGAAGAATTTGTTGCCCCCTAATCTGTCTAGTTGGTCTTCGATGCGAGGCAACAGATATTTGTCTTTTAACGTTTTTCTATTTAGGGCCCTATAATCGATACATAGCCGTTTATCCCCATTCTTTTTACTCACTAGTACAACTGGGCTCGCATAATCCGAAGTGCTTTCGCGTATTACACCGTTCAATAATAATTCTTCAATAATTTTATTTAGGTGGTCACGTTCACTGTGTGATATTCTATAGGGATTATATACTACTGGTCTATTGTCTGTCAGCGTAATATCCATTTTTGCTAAATTAGTTTTTCCTAAGTCTCCTAAGTTCATTGCAAAACAATCCCTATACTTTTTTAACAAATCAAATAACTTTAGTTTTTGTGGTTCTGTTACTTCCGTACTAATTTATATGTCTGATATGGGCAACGCTTCATAATTTTTTGTTTCCGTTGTTAAACCTATATATTCCTTATTAACTTCTTGGTATTGTTGACCCCGAACTAATAAAGCTCCTTTATTAATATTTAAATCGTTAGATGATAAATTTGCTAGCATTAAATATCCTTTACCTGCTTTAAACTCAAAAACCCCAGACAAAACAGCATATTCATTGTCCGGTAAAATCCGAAGACTGTGTTGTACCCACAAGCCGCCACTATAAGTGTCATTGGTAATAGCACCTATTGGCATCACAGTTTTGGGTTTAATAACTTTGTCACCATCTGCGTATACTTTAGTCTTAAACACATTATCATCAACATCCGGTGTATGCATAAATACTAATTCATCTGTTGTTTTAAAGATAATAACGTTTGGTTTTTCGGTAAAAGACTGCCCTACTAGAATTGATGTCTGTAAATAATGATCATCTACGACTAGAACTTCCGTTTCAGCTTTAACTGAGCCAATTTCTAAAATTGCTATAAACTTTCCTAATGGCTTCACAGCGGAATTTCCGAACCCCTGTAAAATGGGTAAATTTTCGATATCCCAATCATGGACTATTAACTTTGCATTTGATTCTCTTACAAGAGTACATTTACTACCGAGGTCGACGTATCCTTGCAGAATAACGTTGTTTATTTTGACGTCTTTGTAATACTTTAAATTTGCGGATTCACTATTAGTGATGCACAATATAGTTTTATTTTGGTCTGTAGCGGTATTTGTTTTAATTAAATCGTCACTGTTATTTGCGTTTCTTCTACGACAGTCTTTAGTATCATGTCCCAATTTAAAACAAAAGTTACATCGTTTAATAGGTTTGTTACACTTTAAACTTATGTGCCCTAGCTCATTGCAATTATAACATCGAATGTTATCATTTGTACTGGTTTTTGTTTGCTCATTAGACAACTTATTGCAGTTCTTAGGTGGGGCATTATTCCGGTTACGAAAATTGGAAGTAGGTATGTTATTGTCGTGTTGGGACACGGTACGCAAGTAATTAAGGATTTGTTCCGGTTCATTAAACATGCAGGCTCCTGCTCCCATTCGTACAAATTTGTCGTCAATGCCATGTATAAGACAGCCAACTGCTTTATTGCCAGCTATCTCACATTTATTTATAAGTGCCATTTTGTCATAATAATAATGTTCTAAAGACTGACCAAATTTACATCTAAGCCTTAGCATTGATGTTAACAGATCTCCATAATTTTCGTTAGAAGGAAAAGCCTGTTTTAATTTTTGAACCCACTCATTCCAATTAAATAGTACCGAGGGTAAACCTTGGTACCATTTCCTGGCTAAACCACTTAATTTGGGAAGGGCATAGTGACATATTTGACGGTCATTCCAAAAGTAAATCTGCGCACATTCACTGACCTTGTTAATCCAATTTTCTATTGTTTGACTATTATCATTTGGGTCAAATTCGGGTAGAACACTGAAAGCAACAGGAAAATTATTTTGAGCCCAAAAATTGGAAGCTTGTAGTGACGCAGAGTTACCGATGGGGTTATTTACATTTAATGGAATATTGTTCATACTACTATTATTCAATAAATCAGGAGTAGTTTGATTAGTAACTGCACATAATGGTGTTAAAGAAGTTAACGGAGGAGTTTTAGTTGATTCACGATTACGACGTTTAGGGCGCCTTTGTTTCCTACTTCTCTTACTATGCTGTATGTGGCTACTGCTATGCTTTTTATCACTACGTTTCTTTTTACTATGCCGGGACCGACGATGGTTACCATCACTATCACTACTATTTGCAGACGAACTATGGCTACTTGAGTCACGTCGCCTTCTCTTAGAATTGCCCATTATCACGGTAAAAGATTTTTAGTGATTCAAAATAAAATCAAAATTATTTAAATACAACAATACAAAATTAGAATACTAGATAATAATAATTAATATTTACTTAATAATTAATAATCTTAATAACTAACAAAACAAAATAATAAATTCAACTGAAATTCGTTTGTAACTCAAGTTATTCAAATAATAATATAACTGCTTCAACCAGCAACTAGATATTTTCAAACGGTCGGTAATACTAAAATAATAACTCCATCGCAATTATGGACTATCCAAATCCATTATAATAAGTGTTCACTCCAAATTTGTCTTTGATTACCTACATGTAAATAAACAACAAAAACTGGTATCACTTTCACAAGGTATTTCCCAACGATGTTATTGCTCCAAATGTTTGAAACTTGTTTCTTAGCACACGCTTGCACGCACGCACGCACGTGCGTACTTATGCACGTGTTATAACAACAACAAGTTTGTCGCAAAATCACAGAGAAACGAAGTAATACGTTCAGATCTGACCTTAAAATGTCCTTGGTTCAGGAAACCACAGCATCAGGCACGTAGATAAACTTTAGCACACTTCTGACTTGAAAGAATTATACACTCGAATACTTGTACAAATCACTTTATTGGTAGTCAACACCTTAAATAATGTAACTCGAGACCACTTTTGTCGTCTGTCGCTAGGAATGGAATATATTGGGGTAACTGTACCGCGCCGTTTTATTACAAAAATTATCTTTATGTTGCCACAACTAAAAAAAAGGATAAAATATTTGAACATAACAATGTTGCAACCTAAAAATAACATTAAATAAATAGTCGATTATTGTCTATGCTAACACACGTAGAGTAGTCATCTAGGCCGCTGAGGCTCTTGATGGCAAATTTAGCTACTGGGTCCATAACCTTTTGATGGAATAAACTAGATAACAAGGTTAAGAAAGTGAAAACGTTGTTTGCTCAGAGATATTTTTTATTACAACAAAATGACACAAGTCATTTATATGAAAACACATGTTCGAATATCAAATTGAAGACATCGTTATAAACTAAAAAGTTTCACAGATCTGACCAAGATTATGTCTGGACTTTAAAAGAGACTGACCTCTGAGTTTGTTTCGGCCTTTCTTCTCAGAGTAGTCAGATAGGAAACGCCGACCTCACCTAGTTTTTAAAATACGATTGACGTGTAAAAGTCTTTGTACAAACCTACTTACTGAAATAAAAAATCATTTATAATTTACAAGGTTTGCCTCTGTAGGGGGTTACACTGTGACGCCACGTTCGTGTTAATTTGAAAACACGATGATAAACGGATCACATACGTTTTCGCGTGTTCTTTCATAGTCTAACCTTTGTTTTTCAATCGGCTGATCAAATTCTCAAAGAAGTGAAAGGAATTACGTTTCCAAAATAGGTTCGGGATGGGGGGGGCTTAAATGTCACGTGCCTAGGAGCCTGGGTCTCCAAGTACGGGCCGTTTTTCTTTTGAGTTTTTAATTATCTGTGGCCAATGCTTGCATTAAAAAAATCGTTGTTATTGTAAAAGTTCGAAACTTTTAAACTATTTAAAAGGGGTTCGAACCTTTGTGGTATATTACAACCTGGGAACTATTATTTGAATACAATGGAATGCGTATACCTATTTTTATGATTTTCATAGTTCTCATATGACTATGTTTACCTCCAAATATATCGAAAACGTGACACTTTAGGGCACCATTACTTAAAAAAGATTGTTTGTATAAGTGGGGATACTACCTATATATGTATTATGTATACTACTTTCATCGTTCGCGGAAACGTAAAAAAACAAAACGCAACTTACAAATGCGGCGACCCCTCGACGCAAGCTCAGTGACTAGCCGGTCCCGAGGCGAGGCAATGCTAATATTACGCAGCTGATTAGTGTGTGTTGTTGAATGGAGTTTCACAGAAATAATATTGAACGGTTCGAATGGAAGCGATGCCGATTCGGAGACAAGGTGACACGGGTGAATAAAAACCAGAAATAGGATAAGTAATAACATTTTATTCTATAGTTAAATGCAGATCAGAGACAATAAAACTTCACGATACACTTGGCGGACTAGCGGACACATCACACGGCAGCCAGCAGCGTGTGCAGGCGGCGCGGGTCCAGCCCCTGCGCGGCCGCCCGCGCCACCGCGTGCGCATGCGCGGGCCAGCGGTGCGCCAGCAGCGCCAGCAGCGCCGTGGCCGCGCACAGCGCCGCCGCCAGCGGCAGCAGCGCGGGCGCGCGGCGGCGCGGGAACACGGACAGCGCGTGGTGCTGCGGCAGCAGCTCGCGGTCCGCGCACGCCGCGCAGCCCGCGCCCGCCGCGCTCCGCTCTGCCGCCGCCCACGCCGCGCCCAGCAGGCGAAGCGCGCCGGCGCACGCGCGCCAGTGCCGCAGGTGGAAGAACGCGTAGGCCAGCGCCTCGCTGTCACCGCGCCGCAACACGTGCTCGGGTGGCAGAGTGAGCGGCCGCAGCTCCAGCAAGTATTCGGGCACGTGCGGGTTAAACTCGATCGCACGGCGCATGGCGTCCAGCGCGCCCATTTCGGCTGCGCCCCGCGCCGCGCCCCCTGCGCCCCCCGCGCCCCCCGCGCCGCTTGCCGCACGCGCGCGCAGCAGGGCGGCGGTGTAGCACACGCACGCCGAACGCGGCAATCCCACGTCGTCGTAGCGCGCCAGTACCGCCTGTAAACCAGTGTTGGGCTTAATCACTAAAATTATCTATCGATTGATTAGGCAAACTTTACATTATGTGATTAAATTAGTTTAACTAAATCAATCACGATTGAAAATTTCAGTTTAACTTAATATTCAATCATCAACTTTTGCACATATTGATATTAGTTCAAAATAATGAGGTAATGGTGCCGATTCTCTTGTACACCGAACTAAACCATCACTAAAATTCCTTACTTTTAGCTATGAGAATCTTAAAGCTATTCTGCAAACAATTCTCTAAATCTAAAAATAATTTTGACACAACTAAATACGAATTTAACAATCGCGATTCCACGTGGTACTTGTTTACCCTACCCCATGAATTTCTTTTAGAAGCAGAGGCAGGCGGGGGGGGCAGCCTTGACGTGTTTTATATGGAATTTTTCAGTTTATGTATGGAAAATATGAAAAATTAATACCTACATGTTGAGTTATAGGGGTTTATGGGGTTCTATAAAGGGGGTCGAAATCTCGAGAAGATCTCAGTTAATAGATCTGCAACCTTCAGTGAATGGGCAACTAAAGGGATATTTAATAGCAGAAACAAACTTTTTGAACTATATGAAGAAATAAATTACAATAAAAGTAAAGAATTTTATCAATGTGTTAAGAACTATTCCAAATTATTTATACAAGTTTGTAGCAAAGCTAAGTGTCGCTATTTAAGCTCCAAGATTAAAAATTGTCAAAATAAAATAAAAACGACTTGGGAAATTATAAACAATGAGACTGGAGGAGAGAGAAAGCGTAGTAGTGACTACAGCCTTAATATTAACAATAAAGTTATTAAAAAAGATTTAGCAGTTGCGACAGTTTTTGAAAATTTCTTTGCCGATATTCCAGTCTCAACCACAAAAACTTTAAATTCTTCATCCACTGTTGCCGAGTCCCTATCGAAAGGAAATGTTGATATTTGTAACCATGTATTCAATTTCGACTATGTTAGAGCTCGAGATATTATTAAAACTTTCAATACACTTAATGTTAAAAAACTGCTGATCCGTGGGGAAATTCCGTAAAGGTTACAAAATGTATCATCCACACTGAAGCGCCTGAATTGGCAATTATTTTTAATAAATGTATTGACTGTGGTGTAATTCCTAACTTAATGAAGAGTAGGAAAATAATACCTTTGTTTAAATCGTGCAGCACATCAGACCCTACGAACTTTAGACCAATTTCTGTGCTACCCACCTTCAATAAAATATTTGAAAAATTGATGCTAGATCAATTGCAAAGACACTTAAATTATTAAACAGTAAACAATTCGGTTTCACAAGGGGTCGCTCTACTACCGACGCTGGCGTTGGGCTTCTTGCACATATCTTTGAGGCCTGGGAAAAGTCGCATGATGCGCTAGGTACTTTTTGTGACTTGTCTAAGGCTTTCGATTGTGTTTCTCATGATACATTGGTCAGGAAATTGCATCACTATGGTGTTAGAAACACTGCTTTGGATCTTTTTATTACTTATTTGGATAATAGGATCCAAAGAGTGGACGTTAACGGCAAGCGATCCCCGGGTTCTATTGTCACTATGGGAGTTCCGCAGGGCTCAATCCTTGGCCCTTTTTTATTTCTCGTATGATCTGATATCTGATAGATCTGATGATATGATTTTAATGATCTACCTTGCCTTGTAAAGAATAATCACGAAATAGTGTTATTTGCAGATGACACATCACTTTTATTTAAGCTTGAACGACAACACAGTTACTGATGATGTAAATAATGCTATCGCTAAAATAGTGCATTGGTTTAGTGTTAATAATTTACTTTTAAACGAGAAAAAGACTAAATGTATTACATTTCTGACACCTAACGTTAAGCAGGTGAAAACCAATGTACTAGTTAATGGAGCGGAATTGGATCCCGTGGACACCAGTGTTCTTAGGTATTACTTTGGACTCGAAGCTACAGTGGGGCCCACATATAACCAAATTATCGAAGCGACTAAGCTCGGCAGCCTACGCGGTCTATAAAATCCGTCATTTGACTGATGTCGAAACAGCTCGATTAGTATATTTTAGTTCTTTCCATAGTGTAATGTCGTACGACATTTTGCTGTGGGGAAATGCAGCCGACATTCAGGCTATATCTGTGCTGCAGAAACGAGCCATTCGAGCAATTTATAACCTTAGTTGTAGGCATTCACTGAGGGATAAATTTAAGGAAATAAACATAATTACAGTCGCATCTCAATATGTATATGAGAACCTGATTTATGTTAAAAATAATATTAATCTATATTCCAAACACGGCGACGTTCATAACATAAATACTAGAAACAAAGACTTACTTATTGTGCCCACGACTAGGCTCCAAAAAATTAGTAATTCATTTAAGTGCCAAAGTATACGTTTTTATAACAAACTCCCAAGTCTCTTTAAAGAACTGAGCCTCAATAAATTTTAATCATTTATTAAACAGAAGCTCTGTCAAAAAGGTTTCTATAAAGTTAAAGGTTACTTGGATGACAATAAGGCTTGGGATTTACTAAGCTACTTCAATGTACCCCCCAAGCAACAATCCATTTTATACTGTGAATGAGTGTTTGATAATGAATAATGTTATTTTTATTGATTTACATGACATAACTTATGATATTTTTGATGACTTTTAAAAAGAAAACTGTCTGTGAATGTGAGTAGCATGCAGGCTACATTGAATATATGATTATTATTTTAATATTGTGAATGTGAAGACTGTGTGGGTCATTGTTGCTTTTTTTTTCCTCCTCAGTTAATTTTAATCATGGTCTGACAGTTTGAGTAATTTTTGTGGCCTACCCAAATGTCTTTTCTTTGGTATTGTTCTTCGAATCGTTGAGCTCCTTAAGTTCTGAGTTGAGCTGCACGATTACTGACAAATGCGTGCACTGACTGGACAGGTCCACTCAATCTGTGTGGTTTTTCCTCAAAAAACCATTTTCAGACACAAATCTACAAGGTCTTCACATGATCTGACCAAGATTATGTCTGGACTTTAAAAGAGACTTACCTCTGAGTTTGTTTCAGCCTTTCTTCTCAGAGTAGTCAGGTACGAAACGCCAACCTCATCTAGTTTTTAAAATATGATTGACGTGTAAAAGTGTTTGTTCAAACCTACTTACAGAAATAAAATCATTTATCATTTATTATTTATTTATTTAAACTTCTCGCACACAATAACATAAAAAGGCGGACTTAATGCCTTAGGCATTCTCTACCAGTCAACCAAGGGTGGTGTAGAGATAAGATGGCAGGTGCTCTGCTTAACAGGCGTTAATAATAATAAAAAAATATTAAAACGATAACATAATTAATTACACATGAAATAGGTATACAATTACCTAAATAGGTTATAAATTTAACGGCACATGGCCATTATTGATCAATTCTGGGTTCATTGCGGCTGCCGAGCTATCGTGGGTAGGCGGGCGAGGAGAATTAAAACCACGTGTTGAAGATAATCAACGATGCACGATTATTATTTTTAACAAACTATTAACAAAATTATAATCAGCACTTTCTAATTAATTAAAATACAGCGACACTCCACCGAACACGTCTTGCTTGAGCGCGATGCAAACGGATTATCCCCGTCTGACGGCTGCGTGCAAAAGAGCCCGGAGTTGCGTCAGAGTGAAGAAACGTCTATCCATGCTTGTCAAATGTCCGCTGTCATTTTTGACATTTCTTGACACTCTCAAAACATCAAAGGGCCGTCACGGCCGGACTGACATTAGCACGTCCTCGTGCAACTGCTTACGCCTCGAGTTATCTGCAAATACCAAATACAAATCTGTAGTATACGTCTGGGCATGCTCGCCCATGAGACTAGCTACCCATTTATGCGGCCTGTTTAAGAAGGTCTCGATCTTCACCTATCACATCTGAATTAAAAACACTGGGCGGACAACTGACTTCAGGCGCCCCTTCGACCACCCACCAACTCGCGTGGTGCGGTGGACCGGCCTACCCGTCAGCGCCCCTTCCACCAGTCACGAAAACCACGCACAGCTGCTGCAATGAACTGGTCCGGAACGGCGACCCGCATAGGCCAGCCCCAGACCAATCTCCTGCCACCCAGCTCATACTAGAGAAGTCGTAGTCTGATCGTGGGCGTCGACCCGGTTTAGGCCAGCCCACTCGATCAACTACACTACATACCACGTAGGAAAACATAGTCTGATCAGGGGCATCGACCCGGTTTAGGCCAGCCCCATTGATCAACCACGCCGCTCCCAACTGCCTAACCAGTGCCCTACGCTCTAGATCGATGCTCGATAAAAGCACAGATTTACGCAGTTGTTATAAACTCTCCATTTACTACTCATCATGTTCAGAGGCAGAGAGGGTGCCAGAGCTTGCAGTCAAAGTGTGTGAACTAGATACCGATATTGTGTCACTATCATCATCAGATGTTACCATTCCATTCTCATGACTATGAACTTCCGCCGTCTCAGCCTCCTCTGACACATTGACTAAAGAAGTAACTACTTCAATCAATCCACCGTAGCCCCTGGGTACTGCGCGCAAGTTTTCATGGGCGTACTTATAGGTTCGGTTAGACCCATCAATGTCTCTCAGCTCAAATCTATCGTGATCTAGTACCTTGACAATCGTAAAAGGACCTTTGAACTTTTCGCTGTAGTTTAGTTTGGTTACGCTCACTACCCTTGATAAAGACAAAGTCGCCTACACTTAATGGTCACACTATAGCTCTACCCCGGTTAAAGCGTTCTACCTCCGACGAAGCAGTCTTTTTGATATTCTCGGAAGCATTATGCCTAATGGTGTTTAAATCTAAACGGGGCTCAGGTTGAGCATGTAAGGATAAGGTTGACATTCCTAATGATTTTGCTCGTATGCCGAACATCAATTCCGTAGGGGAGTAGCCTGTTACTCTGGATCTAGTGCTATTCAATGCGAGCTGAACTTCAGGAAGTTCGTCGCGCCACGTTTTGTTTGAATCGTTCTCTACTATTGTGAGCAGATATTTTAGAGTGCGCATTATACGCTCAACTTGACCGTTGGCTCTACTGGAGCCAGTAGCGATATGGTGAAGTTCTATACTATGCTCACAACAAAATCGTTTAAAATCCGCACTAATATAGCACCTACCTTGGGCTGATATTATACGCTTCGGCGCACCAAATAGGTAAACTGCCCTTTTAAGAGATTGAACTGCGCTAGCAGCATCGAGAGAAGGTGTGTAATCTAAGAGAACGTACTTGGTGAACGAATCGATAATAACGGACGCATATTCTTTCCTATCACTTTTACCACTTAGTTTGCCCGTGATGTCTATATGTATCGTATGCCAAGGCGTAGACACTTTAGGTATTGGATGTAATCGAACCTGCTGCGCTCCCGAACATCCCTTTGAAGCTTTGCATACTATGCATGAATCTACAAATTTACGCACCTGCTTGCATATTTGTGGGAACCAATACTGTTCATAGATTTTGTCAAGCGTCTTTTCAACAACGAGATGCATAATCTCTGTATGAACATGATTAATAAGTGTCCATGTCAGTGATCTTGGCACAACTGGTAACCAAGAACTCGTTACATTGCGTTCAATTTTCCTATACAGTATGCCTTTCTGCACGTCATACGTGTGTGCAATCGATTCTGGTAACTCGTTGTTTTGATGTTTGCTGATAAGGTCACAAACGTTATCACGTTTTTGCTCTACAGCTAGTCATCTCTGATGTAACTCTATAAAGTGAACTTTCTTATTCCTACTCGTAGCAACAGTCAAATCATTTAATCCCTGCAAACTATGTGTGGGCTCCGAAACGGGATTTCTAGACAGTTAGTCAGCGTGGCTCATGCTAATGCCCTGCTTGTGAACAATATCAAAATCGTACGCTTGTAAGAAAGCCCACCATCTGTGTACGCGTGGAGTTAGGTCGGTTTTTGATTTAGATGCTTTCAAAGAATTACAGTCGGTGAAGACAGTAAAGTGCTGACCGTATAAGTAATGCCGGAAGTTCTCAACCGCACGAACGACCGCCAGGGTTTCTAATTCGTATGAATGATATCGCGATTCCGCGTCGGACGTTCGACGGCTGAAGTAAGATACCACGTGAGGAACGTTATCTTTCCTCTGGATCAATATAGCCCCGTAACCTTCTGAACTCGCGTCAGTGTGAAGTTCAATGGGCGAATCTTGATCAAATATTGTTAACACCGGTTCTGACGTAAGAATGTCAACAATCTTTTTATGGATATCATTGTGAGCATCTGTTCATTTGATGGACCCTTTCAATTTTGTTAATGGGTAAAGAGGTCCTACTATACGGGTGAAATTTGGTATGAACCGTCTGAAATAAGAAGCTAGGCCTAAAAATTGCCTAACATGTGTAGCTGTTCTTGGAGTCGGAGCGTCAACTAAAGCCTGTATCTTTCTAGGGTTCGGTGTAACTACTCCTGCTTTTATGACGTTACCGAGGTAATCTATTTCCTTTTTCATGAATCTGCACTTTTTAAAGTTCAACGAAAAACCCACGTCAGTGAGAGCTTTCAAAGTTAGGTCTAGACGTTATAGCCCTGCTGTGACGTCATTTGAATAGCACATGACATCATCCACGTAGGCCAGCGCTACCTTTTCTTTTAAGGGACCTAGAGCTGTGTTTATGCACCGCTGATATACGGAAGCGGCATTCCGTAAACCGAACGGCATTGTCAAATATTCGAAAGGACCATCCTGCGTCACAAATGCCGTTTTTGCTATGCTATCGGGGTCAACGATTATCTGGTAATAACCAGATGTCATATCTAATGACGAGAAATAGTGCGCGCCATGGAGACGATCGATTTGTTCGTCAATGCGGGGCAACGGATAATGCTCGGGACGCGTGTTAGCATTGAGTTCCCTATAGTCTACACACATCCTATCAGTGTTGTCTTTCTTTTTGACCAATAAAATGGGGCTATCAAAAGGAGAACTGCTTTCCCGAATAACGCCCGCTTTTAATAGGGACTCTATTTTCTCGTTGACTATTTCTTTTTCCGCGGGTACTAACCTATAGGGATGCCTTTGCACGGTCTTATTTGGATCAATAAGGTCTATACGGAGAACGCCTATCGTAACCCGTCGCGTTGGTATACCGTCTGTGAAGAACTCACTATATTTTTCTAAAATTCTAATCAATGCTAATTTGTCATCACCTCGTAAGTCTGTATCAATGTTCATAAAATCAAAGTTATTATTTTTTTCAGAAAAATTAACTTTTTTACGCTGAGCAAAAGTTACTTGGTCGTTATCCATATGCACGTGTACGTTATCCTCTAATATATCCCTACCTATTATAACTGGTTCAGCAATAGTGCCATCAGGTACTATGTGAAACAACACTGAGAACGATAGGCCTTGAACATTAATGGGGCTAATAACCTGGGAAACACATTCTACATCCCCCTACCAATGCCCGTCAGATAAACTAAATCATACTGCGTAGTATCAGGGAACTTCTCGGAGTGGCTGTTAGTTACTAATGAACAAGCAGAACCGCTGTCAAAAAGAAAGGAAACTGACTCACCGGATGATGTAGTCAAGGTGCTCCTCGATGCCTTGCGTTCACACACATGGACTTCATTGACCGCCACTGTTCTGCCGCCACCCGCTCGATCTGAACACGCTGACGCCAAGTGTCGTCCACACGCGAAGCAGGTGATTGGTCTTGATTTATCAGCGGCTCTGGATGTTTGGTCGTGCGTCTTCTCTGAAGTTGCAGACTCTTCTCTTCGCTTGCGGCAGTCTATCGCTTTGTGACCCGAAGTACCGCAGCGGTGACATGTTCATATGAAGCGTGATTCGTTGAATCGGGTCCTTTTCACATCCGCAGTATGGTCATCACTACCCTCATGCTTTTTTTTCTTTTCAGTGAAATGCCGTTAAGAACGCGCAGAAGTTGAGATCTGGTGACCAGGTTATGAGAGTGGAGCTCACGGCGGATCACGGCTTCCTTTTGGCATAAAACTGAAGATACAAATCCCGTTATAACATCTTCAGACATCTCCATCCGCGGAATGCGTTCGATGATGTTCCAAAGGCGTATGGCCGCCTCACTCGCGGTTTCTTTAAAACCAACTTGAAAACGTAGAATTTCATCGAAGTAATCTTGTGGCAGCATAGGTTTAGCAAACTTCGCAAGCAATACTTCTTTTATTTGAGGCCATGTCAGCTGCGATGCCTGCAGTCGCGTTAAACAGGTAGCAGCGCGGCCTTTGAGTGCGCGTGTAAGTAAAGTCAAAGTCAAATCATTTATTTCAAATAGGCACATAAAAGGCACTTTTGAACGTCAAAATTTACAAAAAAATAGAATTGATTCTAGTTGCCCCTTCCAAAAGGTAGTTTCGTATGGAGAAGAATGGGCAAGAAACTCCACCATTACTCTTTTAAAATATTTTACAATATTATGTAAGTTCACATTAATTATGTAATCATATGTGAAGACGATGCACCTAGAATAAAATTACTATACCTCAATAGGTAAAAAGAATTAAATAGAATGCAAAGGCAGGTAAATTAATTATGTGATAGATACATGGTGCTCACATATTTACAAATATTGAAAAGTAGATGATGTTTCCAAAATTTTAACAAGTAATCATTTAGTGTGTGAGTTAGTAGTTAGTAGTAACAAAAGTAGCTCTGCGCCTTCTAACTCACGGTTGTTGAATACAATTTCTGTCACGTTGCACCAACCTTCAATGTCCGCTTCGTTGCCATCAGGATCAAACTCAATCAACTGAGTAGACCACGTGCTGCTCGAAAGTTGCGGCTGTGATAAAGCCATCAATCGGGCTAAAAATAACTCCATCTGTTGAGACAGGCTTGGTTCTGATGCCGAAGCTGAAGATCTCGTACGCCTATTCTCCTCTGAAGCAAGCCCTTCAGATCCCACTTCTGATAACGGCACATGGCCATTATTGATCAATTCTGGGTTCATTGCGGCTGCCGAGTTTTCGTCGGTAGGCGGGCGAGGAGAATTAAAACCACGTGTTGAAGATAATCAACGATGCACGATTATTATTTTTAACAAACTATTAACAACAGTATAATCAGCACTTTCTAATTAATTAAAATACAGCGACACTCCACCGAACACGTCTTGCTTGAGCGCGATGCAAACGGATTATCCCCGTTTGACGGCTGCGTGCAAAAGAGCCCGGAGTTGCGTCAGAGTGAAGAAACGTCAATCCATGCTTGTCAAATGTCCGCTGTCATTTTTGACGTTTCTTGACACTCTCAAAACATCGAAGCACCGTCAAACTTATAATACACATACATACATATTTACTATAATATATACCTACATTATATATAATATATATACTATATACATATACACTAAAAGGGAAAGAGGTAATTGAGATGACTCTACACTATTTATTTTGAAAATAACTCTGCAATTTTCGCTTAAATGCATACCGACTGATGGCCGTCCAGATATCAAGAGGAAGCGCATTCCAGAGAACAATGGACTGAATACGAAAAGATGAATGAACAATATCAGAAGTATGAGAAGGACAGAGTTGGCAAAGATTATTGGAAGAACGCAGATTCTTAGCGTGTGAAGAACATAAATATTGAAAGTGAGACATAAGATAAGAAGGAGGGGTGGGGGAGTTGAGAAAGGAGAAAAGTGCGGTCAAAGCGCGCAAACTTCTCCTTTGGCGAATGGACATCCATTTGAGCTCAGTCCTATAACTCGACACATGGTCATATTTCCTAAGGTTGAATATGAACCGGATACCATTGTTGAGCAGTCTGTCGAGCTCATACAGCAAAATCGCATTCAAGTCAAAGTAGCACACATCACCATAGTCAATGATGGGGAAAATCAAAGTCTGCACAAGCATAGTTTTCGTCTTAGCGGGCAAAAAGTTTCTCAAACGATACAGGGATCGCGGAGTACCATTGACCCTTTGACTAACACTAGAAACCTGGTGCTGCCAGCCACGTGTCGAGTCAAGATGCAAACCGAGATCTTTCACCGTAGGGGTAATAGGTATGATGATACCATTAAAAATAAGAGGAGGAAGAGAGCTAAGCGCCACCCTACCTATCATGCGCGAGTTTCCAATTACAATGGCCTGACACTACAAGGGGTTTACTGACACCCCAAAACTATCAGACCACTCCTTGATAGCAGTTAAATCTCGGTTTACATCAGCTATAGCGTCCAATAAAACTTCTACCCGCCCAGCTGTATACAACTGTAGATCATCAGCATAAAGATGATACGAACACCGAAGACAGTGAGTTATAAAATTGATGAAGACGGAGAATAACAATGGGGAAAGAATACCGCCTTGTGGAACACCAGCATCCAGATCGCGCCAACTCGATGAGCTCTCATCAACACAAACCGACTGCTGACGTCCCCGAAGATAAGAAGAGAACCATTCCAGGGCCTCGGATGAAACCATAAGATGAGAGAGGATAGAAAGGAGAATATCATGCCTGACGTTGTTACAAGGCATTGGAGAAATCAATTAATACCAAAACGGTAATCTTGGTATCCTCCATCGCTTCTCTAATGTCACCAGTCACTTTAAGGAGAGCGGAGGCTGTACTGTTACCAGGCCTGAATCCAGATTGAAAAGCGCTAACAAGGTTGTTGCGGTGAACAAAACCAGAAAACTGCTTGTGTACACAGGCCTCAAGCACTTTAGACAGGAATGGGAGAATGGAAATAGGTCGAAGTGGCTGGATAGGGAGGGATTTGAAATTTTAGGGAATGGGCGGACGTAGGCCATACGCCACAAGGATGGGAATTGTCCGGAATCGAGAGAAAAGTTGATGATGTGAGTAATCGGAGGGAGAAGGATATCGAGGATCCAAACGACCATATTGCGACTGATGCCGTCATAGCCCACAGCCTTGGATTTTATGGACATAATGATCTGTTTAATTTCGTCCAAGGTGACCGGGGAGAAGTGAAATGGTTCTATGATGAGACTAGCTAGGCCAGTAATGAAATCGACCGTCTGGGAAAACATTTGGGAATCAAAATGGCAAGTGGTTGTGAAGTGACGGTTGATATCATCAAGACCAATCGTATTAGGAAAATCCACTTGACGTGGTCTACCGATACCAAGAGTACCAAGGAACTTCCAGATATCAGCAGGTGAAGAAGAAGATATGTTCTCGAGAATATGGCGGCGTTTTGCGTTGCGTATCAGATGATACGCTGATGAAAGCTGCTAGAAATCGGTGTAATCAGATGATTACACCGATTTCTAGCAGCTTTGAAAATGTTCCTATTTTCTTCACTGCGATCCTTTTTAAATTTACTAAAGGCCCGATCCCTGCGCCTCATCGCCATTCGAACACCTGTCGTCATCCAAGGAGCAGGAGGACGCCGAAGTTTAATCTTCTTAACAGGAGCGTGTTTGTCGTACAGAGCAAGGACCGTCCGACCGAAAATACGCGGTTTTTCGTCTACAGCTGCCGCCGCTGCCAGGTGTTCCCAACTGAGGTCTAACGCATCCTAACGAAGCTTCTCAACGTCCATGCGCGCAAAACATCGCATGTGCAGAACTTTTGGGACAGGTTTAGGCGGTTTTAGGATATACGAAAGGAAAACGAGGTCATGATGGGAAAAACCAGGAGCAGGACATTGACCATGAGAGGAAATAAGAGAGGGAGTGGATGTAAGGATTACGTCGAGCCAGGTGTCATCGCCTGAGATATTGAAATGGGTAGGTTGCAATGAAAGTACATGGAGACTAACGGAGTCGATGATCTTAAGGAGTTTACGGGATCGACGGGTGTGGTGAGCAAAGTCAGTGTTGAAATCGCCCATGATGATGCAATGTGCATACTCTGACCCTACGGATTCTAGCGCCAATTCGAGTTTGGAGAAATAGTCAACGGCTGGTGGACAATAGACAACACTTGACATGGACCTCCAAAAAGAGGTACTCAGCAGAAGCATGGTATTGTAAGGGAAATGAGGCGATGATTTTTAAAGGGAAATCGCTACGAAGATAGATCGCTACACCACCTCCTCCCTTACCAATTCTATCATTGCGGTTAAGAGTGAAACCTGGAAGAGAGTAGGTGGTGGAGAGAAGATGAGGCTTGAGCCAACTCTCAGAAACCAGAACGGCATGAACATTGGCGTCGGAAAAGGTGTTCAACAGATCACTGTAGTGACTTGGCACGCTTTGCGCAATTATATGGCAGACATTAAACAAATGACCTTTCTGGTGACTGAAACTCCGACGCACAAAGTCACCAAGAGTGTCAGTGGAAGAGCTAAAACTTGCATTAGCGGATGAGCAAGAGGAATCAATGGCAGAGTAAAAAGAATCATCATCAGATAACATAAAATACAAATAAAATAAATATAAATAACTGTTAAATATACTATCAAATTATGGCTAAGATTGCTTTCACTTTAAGTGTAACACCACTATCAGTGCACCACCCACCAGCAGCACCAGCACGGATGCACATGGATCCCTTGGCGCGTGGCCTAAATCGGAACTAAGCGATTTTGTTTCCCAAAATACGAAATAATCACACAAATGCTAGATAATAACACCCGTCGAAGTTATTCAAGCGCCAAAAGATACCTGTAACACTGTACAATAGTACAATAAAAATCAAAAAAAAAATACAAATCAATTCCGATGAGAAGACAGCATCACAAACAAACATAAAATATTATGCAAGCTAATGGTGGCACTTCACACCGCTATTAGATGTTCGCGTTTTTATTCGTCTTTGTTCGCTATATTCGTGTTGAATTCCGACTAACACGAATACACCGAACACATCGTTCATGAACAGCAAATATGCCGGACATTTACGAATATTTTTGCTATAGTTTAACGATTGACGTGTTAACTGCAGCAGCGGCTTATTATTTCTTCTTTATATTTTGAGAGGCATGTTGCGGGTCCCATATGCAGGGATGCATTTGATAATATTCCAAAAATCGCATAACAAGGTCATTTGTCCAATCCATTTTGGCGCGAACAAGCTGTAAACAAACTACAAATACTTATACACGTCCGCCGCTGACGCGCACCGCACACTACTGAGCGAGTGATGCGTTGTCGGTAAACGAACATATTCGCCATATTCGCAATCCTTTGATATGTTGCAAAAAACCGACAGCCGGCGGATACGGGTGTTCGGGTATTTGGCGTACTCGCCTTGTTCGTGAGAATAGGCAAATATAGACGAAAAGAGCTACTGCACATCGTCGTATTTGGGCAAATAAGACAAATACGCGAACACACAATACGCGAATAGATGTTTTGAAGAACAAATTGTGTTCTTCAAAACATCTAACACCAGAGCCTTGCAATCCTCCTTGTCCGCTTCAGCAAATCCGGTGAAAATGAGAGCTTTCCGACGAGATCTAGTCTCCAATCCATCAATCACTCTAGAGCACTCCATGATCTGCTTCCTAAGAAGACCCAGCAAGCCAAACATAAGCTCACGAAATGACCTGAACTCTTCAGCAAGCTTTGCTACGGTGTCCTTTGCGGGTCCAGCACATTGGATCTGCGCCTCAAGCTCACCCATATTTTTCAGGAAACAATCCTCGAGGTTCTTCTGGGCCGATTGGATATCATCCATTTGAGATGCCATCATGAATTAGTGTGAATAATTTGTAGTAACTATGACAGTACTAGTAAGAAGCTGGCAGGTGGTGTAGTTTTAAGTGCTTGTGCTAAATGGAATGTTTCACCAATGTAAGTACAGCTTATTTTGATGTTTATACAACAAATATTGTACTCGAAAGCAAGTAAAAAACTTAATAATATTTATAATTAAAATAGATTACGAAATAACGTGTTAACTTTTCTTACACCTACCCGCGAAAAAATTTATCATTTATGAAATTTTAATTATTTTTGCGATAGGACACACCATTTATAAGAAAATAAATTTAAAAAAGATACAGTACTGTTTTTACAGCTGAAGTCGAGGTGTTTGTGTGAATTTTAGTTCACGACAACTAATTTTATTCCACACCTTTTTAATCGCGATTAAAATTAGTCATATTTAGTTAGACAATAAAAATTTTAGGTCATAAACGACAAAAATGTAGAATAGCAAAATTGCCATTTTCACTAAATTAATAACTCAGTGCCATCTTAGTGCTGTCTAACTAAAGTATAGTTAAGTTGTGTCACTGTCTATTTCAGAACGGGAAATCGTCGTTTGACAGGAATAAACTGAGTTTTAGTGATTTTTAGTCTAGTTTAGAGGCATTTGTGACAAGAGAATCGGCACCAATGTTGAACAGTAGCTAATATTATAGATAGCAACTTCAAATTTAGTTGGGTAACAATGTAAGTTTCAGTAACAATATTTTACTGCAAAAAGAAGGGTTTTAGGTTTTAGGCACTGATATAACTAGCGGTAGATACGGTACACTCTACCATCGCAATCACTAAACCAGCAACCTAAGTGCGTTACACACTATCTATCACGATCTGAATCATTTAGAAGCCTATCCATTGCTTCATATGTTCGAAAAAATTGTCTGGTCAACAACGTAAATAACGCAATTAATGTTGTTGAACTGTCAAAATGAAAGCTATTCCTACTGTTAGTGTGTTACGCAATTACCCCGCTGGGCTCGGTGCACAACTACATGCAGCGACACTCACACATCTGTCATCAATCACAGTTGCATACTTTCAGTTACCGGTACACAAGGACAGAGGATAGGACACGACACAGTCGTGCGAGCGCAACCGCGTTAGCCCCCGAATGTTTACGATTATGAATGACATTGAGGTAGCGTTAGCGAGAGTCGCGTAATGCTAAACACGTAGCGGCATCTACAAACGCCACATGCGAGCTACGCGTCACACAGGTCACGCAAAATCCTGCATCGCGCAAGCAGAGTTTACCGCGCAACTAGCATATAAACAACGTCCTGACATCAATCGTCGGGCAGTTGCGCACCAGACACAACACCCGTCTGGTCGGAGCATCCTCCCTTTTCTATGGAGGATGAGTGAACTTTACACCCTGTCCCTCATACCTCTATAATGGTGACTCCGAACGTGAACGTCAGCGCAGCCTTCGTGAACTACTTCAGCGTGACGTCATAATCATCACTTCCGCAAGCTTTAGAGCGGCGAGTCACATAGCCAGCCAGCACCCACGGGTTCAATGGGTATCCTAACTACCAGCATGCAGTGCAAGCGTATACCTGGTCATTAAACTCAGCCTCGTCAGCAACCTTGACACTACACACTGCACTTTCAGCCGGTCAACAAGCAGAGCCCTTAAACCCTGTCCTGGTCGACGCCTGCAGTCAGCCTCAACCCAGTGCTGTACCACATCCGACGCACTAGAGCATAACGCAGCGCGACCCCGAGTCACTGGGGCACCACCGCAGACAGTTCCAGTCCACTGTGAATTATGCGGCACCTGGTTAGCCTCAGCCCACTATCGACCGCCGGTCTACGGGGGGGAGGGGGGGGAGCTTATTAAATACTTACACATGAAGGCATATTGATGCGTATTTATTTATATACAAAAAACCGGAGAAATGCGAGTCTGACTCGGGCACCGAGGGTTCCGTACAAACTCGTATCCAAAAGCTATAGCATGGAATAAACAACTGCCATCGGGGGGCATAGATATTACATTGTGTAAGATCGTGTTTTCGTTAACGGTTAAATTAACTGTAGTATGAGCCATATTTTTCTATGAGTAAAGATTTGTGAATTTTTTTTCAATCAAAAACAGGGAATCATTTAAAATCAACGAGTAATCGTCGCAAAGTTAAGGAATAAACGCCGCAAATACTTATTTCGGTACACGTGCGAACAGTTCAACTGGGCGCTCGCGATCGCGCGCGGTTCACATATACAGTGGGTAGTAGATACCTACGAGCGAGCGATCCTGAGTCCTGACAACCAACAGCGCCACACGTAGCAAAATATTTATTACTATTTTTGCCCGCGGCTTCACCCGCGTTGAGGTCGGAAATTATTCCACGCCCCACGGGAACGTACTACCGAGTTAAAAAGTATCCTAATTCCTATCCTGTATGTCCTAACTAAACCAAAACTTAGACCCATTTTTTTTGCGACTCCCCATAAATGCCGATTATAGAATAGGACACATCGAACAACGGACTTGAATCAAATAACCAATTCAATCAATTAGTTCAATTCGACTATCCACGACACAAACAACCTACCTAACACGACTTCAGCGGGCGCGGCAGGCGGGTTACTGGCATGGCCCTTAAAGCCCCGTGGTGTGATATGGTGCCCGTCAGAACAGGCACGTTCCTTGAGGGGTCATGTAGGCCTGGCCTGGGGCAAGTGCTGCGGTAGTGCAACTTACCTATGTGTGTGGATGCATAGGTGATATTCGGTAGGAGCGCCACGGCACTGTTCCAGAGTACCGCTTTCTTCACGCCACCCGTTCAACGACTTTCAGAACCGTTGTATGAATGAGGGTCACTATTAGGGATTCCACCCGTACTTTATAATAAAGTATGTACTTTATTTTTATGCAAACGTACTTTATACTTTATGAGGGCAACAAAGTACGTGAAAATACTTTATTTTACTTTTGAAGATTTTTTTTACAAAAGAAACAAATAAGTTATCTATTTTTGCGTATAACGGAAGATACAATATTGTTAAATTAGAAAGCTATCAGAACTTATTTTGTGAGCTTAGAAGAAGACTGCCCAAAGATATTACAAAAAATATTATTGCTGATAAACAACAGCGATAATAAAATTAAGACTTGATAGATATGACTTGATATGACCTTCATTTTTCTGGTCACATGCTGAATGTGTTTAATAAAACTGTTAAGTTCTTAGAAGGGAATAACATTACAATTTTGGATGTATGCAATATTATGCACAATCTAAGGAAATTATTAATGACAAGAAAAGAAGATCTCTTCTTTGGATATGAAGCTGGAAGAAAGAGTAAAGAAATTGAGATGTCTTTGCGTGAAGTTTATCAGAAAAAATCATTAAAAAATCATATTATTCTTGGACAAAGCCTTAGGGTATCTGGATAAGTTGTACGATTTTAGTCACACAAATTGGCTCTTTTTACTGAGCAACATAAAGGGCTTTAAACCTATTGGCCTCGCCTTGGTGCGCCATTTTGTTTTTTATTGAAAATGGCGTCGCATGATAATACCCATATGAGGTGGTTATGGCATACAATGGTTTAAGAGATACACGATTCTGCAAAACGTTACACAAGCAGGAAATGCAATATCTCGAAAACCTGAAGACTCACAAATTATATTTTCGGCGCACATTTTTGCAAAAATATAAGCTCTCTGCCCATGCACAATATTTATCTCTCCGATCATTCGTTTTGAATTTTGCTGCTGGAGCAACATTACTCGAGCAGGAATCGTTTTTTCCGTTTTTTTCGAAGACGACAAAGCGCACAATTTTTTTATGTGGCGCACATTCACATCAGATTATGCACTAATTACACGTTCCACTCATGTGGCTTCTAGAGTGATATCCCTCTAGGAGACACTTTTCTACTGGAGTAACGTACACCAATAAATAGCTGGCAGTTTAGTCTACATAGTAGTGGTGTACCACAACACAATTCCAAATTTGAATTTAAATTTTCATCCAAGAAATGAATGTAGAGATTGTTTTAAATGTGTATTCTGTCGGAATTTATGCATTGAATCACATTTAAAAAAAATATCGCTTTTTACAAGCTTTTATTTAACTTGGAATGTTTGTATGTATGTATGTATGTTCGGGCCAAATCTTGCAAGCTGAATTAAAACCACTTCCTCTTGTCCTACTGAGTTGAAATTTTACACGTTGAATCTGTTTCGAAGACAATGCATTTTTATGATGCATGACCTGATTCTTCACCCAGGATTGGCTCCAGATGAAGGAACTCCTTGACGGTTAACGGTACAGACACGAAAATTTAATATACCTACGTATTTAATTATGGTAGTTCCTTCTAAAGTTCACCATGACCTGGCTGCAGCACTCAGGATTGGCTCCAGTCGAGGGAACTCCTCAACGGTCAACAGCAGAGACACAACGTTTTATATACGCATACAATTATGATAGGTCGTTCTAAAGTTCACCATGATCTGGCTGCCGCACCCAGGATTGGCCGCATACGAGATATCTTCTCAGCGGTCAACAGCACAGACACGAAATTTTGTATAAGTACTCATTCAATTATGATGATAGCCCGTTCTAAAGTATGGCATGACTTGGATAGTGCAACTCGAATGGCTTCATACCATGACTTGTGTATAGGCATGTTTGAGTTCGTTGGATTTGTCTTTACAACTACCTTTCAAGAGAAGGTGATACAACGAATATTTAAACAAATTCTAATGCAAAAATTTCCAAAATAAAATGTGAGGAAAAACTTTGTAAAAACAAGTTTTTTTTATGAACTAAAAAGTACTAAATAAAACTTACCTTAACATAGAACTTTAATACTTTCTTAAAAGCTTAAAGCGTGAACGTCCTTCTTACACTTTATGATAAGCCGCAAGCTTTTAAGAAAATATTAAATTTATATGTTAAAGTAAGTTTTATTTAGTACTTTTTAGTTGATTAAAAGCGTGTTTTAAAAAATGTTTTTCCTACATTTTTTAATAGTGATTATTAACTAAGCTCTGTGACATCCTACCAAAGAGATTTTTTCGTAACAAATATGAATCCCTCGCCCACGGAAGCCGCCCAAGTCGTGGCGTTGCTGGATTAAGGGCATAGTCAGCGTATTGTGGCTGCACGATTGCATCCTAGCCTCTCTGCTGTCAATAGAATGTATGAGCATTATCGGGAAACTTGTATTTTTACTCGCCGCCCAGGATTTGGTAGATATCGAGTCACGTCTGAGCACGATGACCTTTATATTGTGTCAGTTTCTCTAAGAAATCGTCACTTTAACTCTATTCAACTGCAGCAGCGGCTCCGTGAGGTTCGAAGATGGACTGTGAGCGATTCTACCATTAGAAAAAGATTGCGGAGCGTGGCCTGAAACCTCACAAACCAGCTAATGACCCAAAATTTACGGTACCACCAAAGAGCACGCCTTAACTTTGCACGTGAGCACTTAAATTGGTCATACCTTCAATGGAGCAAAGTTCTCTTTTCGAACGAGAGTAAGATCATGATGTATGGTAACGACGGAAGAAAGGTGTATCGAAGAGAGGGAGAGCGTTTTTCACAGTGCTGCATTGAAGAAGGAGTCAGTTTAGGTAGCGGTTCATGGACGGTATGACGAGGCATAAGCGCCGATGGAAAAACCGAACTTGCTTTTGTATCTGGACCTCGCTTACCGTCTACCCACATTAAATGGGGCAGGTTACATCGAAGAGTGTCTGGAGCCTCATGTGGTACCCTACGCACATTTTATTGGCGAAAAGTTAATTTTTATGCAGGACAATGCCAGAGCTCATACCGCAGGCATTTTAAATGAATACCAGAGCGAAGTCGGTATTACGGTTATGGGCTGGCCAGCAAGAAGCCTCAGATATGAATTCCATAGAACACCTACGGGATGAGTTGAAGAGACGAGTGAAAGCGATAGATCCTGATCCGGAGACGCTTGGCCATCTTAAAACAGCTATACAAGTGGAGTGGGATAACATCCCACAACACAAGATTATGACTCATCCGTCTCATGAGGAACCTCATGGAAGCAGTCATCAGAGCCCGGGGAGGAAATACGAGATACTGAATAAACTATTTTCTAATTTTTTTTTTTTTTTGTTCGGCGTCTTTGTTTCTAACATTTTACAAATTCTTCTTTTAAGAAGAATTTGTAAGAATTTCTAAAGGGTAAAAAAATGCCTGTTGAACAAAAGACGATAGCTAAAGAAATTCAATTTTAATTTGAAACATTAATATTCGTTAAACGATACCTTATAATATCCGTAAAAACAAAAAAAAACAAAAAAATATACATAAAACTCATGCAAAACCAAACTTCAGAGGTGTTTCGATGTTTTTATGTGAAGTGTATAATAAGTACGTATACAGTGTAAGCAGTTAGGCAAAGTTGTACAGCTATGTTCACCAAACTAATTAACATTACCTACTAAGGTTCATAAACTATGAAAGAACCGAAGATTACTCTGACGAAAAGAGAAGTAGGATTGAAGGACAAACTTAACTTTGTAGGTGAATTTTTTTTCCATACATCGATATACGTCACGGTCAATTTTATTCTCCAACTGCAAATGTAAGTTTATAATCGCAAATATACTTAGATTTTTTTATGTGATAAAGGCTCCCACAAACAAGCGCGACACGCGACACGAATCGTGCGCGACGCAAAGGCACCGCTTGTCGCGCGACGAGCGTCGCCTTTGTGTCGCGCTGTCGCGTCGCGCTTGTCTGTGGGAGCCTTAATACTACAAATTAACGATTTTCGGACTTTTTCCTTTACTTGTGCTGTGAGACCATACTTCTTGCCAAATTTCATGATTCTAGGTCTAACTACGGGAAGTACCCCATAGGTTTTGATTTATTTTGCGAGTATCGAAATATGTCGTATAAATCGCCGTATTTTTTTATTGCGTTGACTTAGAAGCATGATTTTTTTAGAGCTCCCAGGGACCGTAGGCCTACGTATGTATTTGATATTAATTTCAACTTGATACCTCCACGCATTCTTGAGTAAAAGGGTACCGACAGACTGACAGACGGACATACAGACAGACAGACGGATGGACTACGAAGTGATCCTATAAAGGTTCAGTTTTTTCCTTCTGAGGTACGGAACCCTAAAAAATACATAATTGAGTTGTATTGGCATGCGCAGTTTAGACGATGATCTGCATGTAACTGAGTACAACTATGTCTGAGGACTTAATTCTGAAGGACCGCGCGCTGTGTTCAAGTGCTGTATCTACCGCTAGTTATATCAATGGATTTAAGTCCACTTTCTCAAATTTGAAATCGCAGTATGTGAAGTAAGTCTCTGCCGACCTGCACGTCCGCGTAGGCCTTCTGCTCGAGCAGCACCTCGATGAGGTTCTCGTGCAGCGCCAGCGCATGTAGCGCGGGCGGCGCATCACGCGCCAGCTCGCGGAACAGGCGCGCGGCGTCGCGCAGCCGGCCCAGGCGCCGCGCACACATCGCGGCGCGGCGCTTCACGTGCGCTAGCACAGCCGCGTCGCGCCGCGCCTCGGCCGCGCTCGCCGCGCCCCCCGCCGCCGAGTGTCGCCACGCGCCCTCGGCAGCGCGCCAGGCGCGACGCAGCACGCGCTCGGCCTCGTGCACGGTAGGCGCGTCCTCCTCGGCCAGCAGCAACAGCGCGGCGGCGCAGTCGGCGCGCACGCCCAGCGCAGCCCGCGCCGCCGCCACGCGCGCACCCGGTTCGCGCTCGCGCCACGCGCGCGCCATCGCCTCCTCCGCCGGGCCCTGTCACCCACAGAACTGATCACCTCTGCCTACAATACACAACTACGCGCAGTCGGCGCATACGCCCAGCGTGGCCCACGCCGCACGCCGCTGCCACGCGTGCGCCATCGCCTCCTCTGCCGGGCCCTGTCACCCACAGAACTGAGCACCTCTGCCTACAATACACAACTACGCGCAGTCGGCGCATACGCCCAGCATGGCCCGCGCCGCACGCCGCTGCCACTCGTACGCCATCGCCTCCTCTGCCGGGCCTTCCCATCCACAGAGCTGAGCACTTCTGCCTACACTACACTACAACGCGCAGTCGGCACGCACGCCAAGTGCGGCCCGCGCCGCCGTTCGCACGCGCTCGCCATTATACAGGAACTCGCTATCGCCTCCGCCGCCTCAGCCCACAACACTACGCTACGCACAGTCAGCCGACGCGTCCGGTTGGCGCTTGCGCGTATCCCAAATGAATTACTTTTTAAACTCAAACCCAAAGCATTTATTTCAAATAAACCAATTACAGGCACTTTTGAATTGTCAAGGTACTTAATATTGTATTCGGACGTCGGACAAAATAAATCCAAGTGTTAATACCAGTCATAGATAGGGCGACTTTGGCTTGTATTTTTTATTTGTATTCTTATTTATATAATAATACTAGCTTTTGCCCGTGGCTTCGCTCGCGTTAATTTAGACTTTGACTATCAATTCGGATTATAATTCAATCATGATTCGAAAGACACGTGGCGCCATCTATTATCATAAGAACGTTATTGTTGTTTTCCTCGGGAACAGTATTTTTTTGCGGGATGAAAGGTACCCTATGTCCGTTTCTGTACACCTGACAGCGTATATGCAAAATTTCAGGATGATCGGTTCAGTGGTTTAGGCGTGAAAAGGTAACAAACAAACAAACTTACTTTCGCATTTACAATATTAGTTAGGAGTTAGGATTAGGAAGTTAGGATTAGGATAGTTAGGATAGGATTTTATTAAACCAAAAAGAATAAAAATGTTACACAATTTGTCTTCACCATTTAGACTTATGCTTAAAAGTAAATCGGTTACAATATTGTGTATAATTATTAGCATCAGCTACCGAACTAGATTTATAGCCGGTGTTTCAGCATGCAGCGCCTCAACCCCTCGGACTGGGTTGCAAATATGAGCTTACGAACAAAAGGAAGCAGATTATATTAAATATGAACTTAATAACTTTAAAAGAATGAAAGGGTTGCGGTCCTCTAGATGTGTACGGTTAAGAAGGTTAGTGTATGTGTGCGAGAGGGTGTGTAGAAAATAGTTTGAGCTAGTAGATTCTTATACAGTGCGTCTGGTCACCGGTGTGCGACCTATAAAGGCAAAGCAGTATGATAAATTTTATCGACAAATCCACCATAACAAGGCATTTTACCCCTACTGTTTTGAAATGGTAGCCATTTTTTTTTATTTTACTGATAAAATATAGATAGATAGATATACTGATGATAAGAGTGGTTTCGTCGAACAGCTATAAAAGTAGGCAATAAGTTGACACTAAAAGGTTAACATCAAAAACTGCTTGCTTAAGGACTGCTTTGTTAAGAAAAAGTGTTTTTGGTATGGCACCGGCTATTTTTAACCACATTCCTAATTCCATAAAAGAGGAACCAGTAACAACTTTCAATAAGAAACTAACTTTACTTCTATTCAATAAATGTTACTACTCCGTATCGGATTTTCTAGCTGATAAATTTTAGTTGTGTTTCAATGTTTGTAGGGTACCGGACTACTTCTCCTTAAGGCGCTATGATCCGACACAGACCGCGCTTACTAGTTTTTTGAATCCATAGGAAACATAAAAAACAGTGTAAGAAAATTCTGAAAAAAAGAGATATCTCTTATTTTAGGACCTGGCGGTCATGCAATCGCTTTTAATAACACGATTAGATTAATTTTGCTCGATAGAAAAAAATCCCAAAGTTACCCCTTTTCGTAATGTTTAATCAATCTCATAGCTACAAAACAAAGGTTTATTTTTTATTATTTATGTAAATAAAAAGGTAGTAATATTGTTTAGCACAATTCGCTAAGTTTTTCTTGATAAAATGATTAGAATAATTACTATGTTTAAATACTCCGGAGCCTACTTCAGTCGCGCGTCGGCGCTTTTAGACGGCGGACTGTTGTCAGCGATTTCCGCGCGATCACGTGATCGAACGTGAAAATAATAACGTCACTGTTGAGCTACAATGAGTGATAAACGAATAAAACGGAAAAAGAAATCACGAACAGCTATAGGCAAAATAAACAGAGAAAATGGTCTCCAAAGAAACGTGAAAAAGTAAGTAAATGTTGAATTTATATCTTTTAAATTTTATTTCGATTTATCCATGCCCATTTACAAGCGAAAGAAATTGATAAAATGGTGGTGTCTGGATCAAATTTTTATATCCATACGAAATGTAGTACAGATAGTATAACTCATCTGTGCGCGCGGCGCCATGTGTGCGTGCGCTTGTCAGTGACGCGGCTGTCGCCGTCCGCACACCTCTGTCACGCACACAAAGTCAAAGTATAATAACAAGCACACGCACACATGGCGCTGCGCGCACAGATGAGTTGAACTATCTGTACACAGGTAAAATATTTCAGTAGGTATACAACCAGTGTAGATGCGATGTAGGTTTATAATTATAGTATTTTATTTCGATTGATTTCAAAATAACACAAACACTAAATACAGTAGGCAAGTATGATATAATTGTATATCTATATGTTATTTTACAGATATTCGTCAAAACCGCAGAATTTTGAACATCGTACTGAGGTTCCTGCAACAAACCCTTTCACTCCTTTTACCTCAGTTGATATGAACATAGAATATCCAAGGTAGGTAATATTATACCTTTCTGGCGATCTATTTTATGCTTTTTTGGGTAGTGATACTAAAAATAGTGCTTACGCTGAAGTAAATATTTCAAGTAGAAAATATCTAGAAGGACAAAATAAAAAGTCATGACATTGAATTTAGATTTATTGGATAGGTAATTTAAGTAGGCATAGGTCACTACCTATGTCTACTACCTACCTATACCTATGTGCCGTTGCTCAGAATATTGCCAAAAGTGGGAAGATTGCGGGCAATATTGCCAAAGGTGAGAAGATTGCCGGCAATATTGTCCTCAATATTGCCTCAAGTGGAAATTTATGGGAGTATTCTCGAAAAAATAATAAAAAATACCGATATTTTGCCTAACAAAAGATTCTACTCTTTATCTTGCTTTATAATGTTTATCCATCAGTTAATAAATAACGAAAATTTACAATATTGCAAGTTTTTTGCTTTACCGGCAATTTTGCCAAAAAAAAACTGGCAATATTGCCGGCCCCGTTGGCACCCATAAAGTAGGTACGGAATCCTAAAAAGATGGCATTGGCAATATTGGCAGCAGTGGCAGTATTGCCATCGGCATGTCACTAGGTACAAGTACTTTAATTTTTCTGTTTTCAACCAACTGACAGACGCACACAATGGGTGTATGGATGATATAAGTCACAAGTAAATTCAGCAACACCATTTCTCTTTATTGGTATTTTGACGAAATATCTGTAACTCAATAATACCCCATAGAGTACATCTTTAAACTTTTTTCAAATTATTGCCACATAAATCAGACATTTATTTTCAATTTTGTTTCAGGAATGCTGCTTTTAACTTAAATGAACCATTCGTGGTAGAAACAAGGCGTGATGGTTTTCAACCGGGTCGAGGACGAACGATAATCGATATCAATTACCTACTTACCCTGCTTCAAGAAAAACACACAATGGATTATTTGACTATAAAGTGGCTAATTTTAAATTAGTGGAAGAAAGAAGAATCGGTATTTCATCAACATTCAAGTTCGTATGTGATGTATGCCAAGAAATAGTTGTGATTAATTCCGAAAAGGCTAATGATACAGACAGTGTTGCTACAACTGGAATAGTATCTGCTGGCATTGGCTATTCACAGTTTGAGGAGATATTTTCAGCTATGGACATCCCCATATTTTCATCAAATTTTTATGGTCATCTACAAGACCAAGTATATGAGAGATGGGAGGGAATCGCTGTTCAATCTATGGAAGCAGCAGTTGAAAGAGAAAAAGAAGCTGCAGTCGCAGAGGGTCGTATAGTTTACTATTCGACCCTCTGCGACTGCAGCTTCTTTAAAATGGAATACCTACGGTGGATGTTTATGTGGATGGATGCTGTTGCGCCAGGTCTTACGGGAACAATTTCAAAGCTTTGTCAGGCGCGGCTGTAATAATTGGAAAAAGGTTTGGAGAAGTACTCTTTATAGGGGTAAAAAATAAATATTGTCTTATGTGCGCTCGAGCAGAAAAACAAGGTGTTGATCCAAGAAAGCATAAATGTTTTAAAAATTATAACGGATCATCAGCTTCCATGGAGTCTGAAGTTATTGTTGAAGGATTCGCCCAGAGCGGGAAAACTTATTTGATGATTTCGCACCCAAAAAAAAGGGATTCATAATTTTAGTACAGATTTTAAAAGAAACCTAAATCTCTACCCACTGTTGTTGCTGTAACTATCTGTAATTTTGAATAATAATAATAATAACGTTTATTGGACAAAATCAGAACTTAGCCTACTACAGTTTCAATACTAAAAACATAACATATAACAGTCATCTAACCTAAATGAACTCCTGATTTCCCAACTAGGTAAAACCCTGTATCTTGAAAATCTGTGCTCTTCCAATGAATATAACAAGGACTCTTACTTAGATAAGGAGCAACTAAGGTACATCAGTACTGAAAAAGTTAGACCACAATTAAGTCATGTGAAACAAAAAAGAAAACAGATAAAAATAAAAATATTATAACAAATTATTGAGATAGTTAGGGTTTATTTACAGCTTGACGATTTTGAGAGATATGATAAGTGTTGTGAAGTGTAGAGTGGTGTATAATGCGTATCGTAAAAAAAAAAATGTTATTTCTGGACAAGTAGTAACTTTTCGGTATTACCATAGTCCAAGTCCATGAGCCATTTTGTAACAGTTTTTTTATGACAACAGTCTATATGCCCACAATAGCTGTCTCTGTTTTTGACTACATAATTTAATTCCGCGAGACAACCATTTAGTCTTTTTTTTTGTATATATAGTGACATTTTTTTCCGGAAAGCATAAACGATATAATAACAAAAAGTCGTCTTTAAATTTTTCGTAAGACTCATTTGCATCTTTGGCTTCGTACACTTGCAAGAAAGATAGACTAATTGCACTAAAAATTGTAGAATTACGCATGGGGGTCACATGAAGCACCGTAAAACTTCGTTTCTTTGGTTTAATGTCACTATTTACATATTTTGAGATCCAGTATTTATTTAGTAAGCCGACCCTATTGATCGAAGATAACACTGTCACAGTTAGTTTGCATGTCCAGTTACACTTTTATGTATATTACACACTCCAGAGATAGATTTAGTAATTTTAATAATTATTATATCGCGACCACAACTTCGAACAGTGTTTACTTGTCAGCGCCATCTCTCCTCTTGTCATCATTCCTCTCATATTCTCGTCTTACCCTGTGCAGCAATTCATTACAAAAATTCCTGTACCTTGTGTAGGTTAATTTAAGAGTTGCATTATCAGGAGATTTTTATGATTCAAAATGAAGGCTATCTCTATTCCTTACGCATCTCAAGAGTCCTGGAGTGATCCATGGCTTTAGTATACGTTTACGTCTTGATATGGTAATTGTTTCCGTACATGACTCAATAGCAGCATTAAGAGAGCCAGTGAAATTACCAACAGCTTCATTAACCTCAGTAATTAAATAGAGGGGCATAAAATCTATTTTGGGTATAGCCGAGTCAAGGGCAGTATAGTCTACTCGCTTGATAGTTTTCGGAAACTGTTTAGCTGGGATAGATACACTGACGGAAATAACTACACTGTAATGATCAGTGAGAGATGTCTCTGCGATTAAACATGATGCTGGGAATTCGGTTTGAGTATGACATAGTCAATGCAGGAATTTGCATGCGTGGGAGTTTGGTATGCTGGTAGCATACCATGTGATGCCACAAGATTTAAATAAGGCTGTTTTCGAGCGTCCGGTGTGCTATCGGAAATAGCAATATTTACATCACCAGTCAAAATAAAGTTTTTATGCTTAGGAGCAACCTCCACTAGCAAACCATTCAAGCTCTCTAAAAACATGTCAACATTCCTGACACTGGGTGATCGGTATATGGCGAGAACTGCAGTGTGTCCATCTAAGGTTATTAGTAGACTATTATAATCCATAATGATCGGTTCCTGCCCACACAAATGTATACCTTTTTTATAAAAATAGCCCTCCACACCTTCAACACCTTCATTTTGTGTATGGTTTCTAGTTGTACAGTAATAATCGAAAACGTCAATTACAGGAGGATTGGAAACACTAAGCAGCCAGCAATCTGTCAATATTATCAGGTCCCCGTCAACATTGGATTGAGCCAAGAGGGCAAGCATTCCATCCATATTACAATTTAAGCTCCTGATATTCTGAACAGTTACCCTAAATGATTTTCCAGCTCTTGGTATAAGTGTTGAGCATTGGTCAATAGTACATGTAGAAGTATTTGCCACGGATATTGAATCGATATCAGTAGAGCTATTTTCTTTATTTATACTATCGAAAATTGGGTAACAGTATCCATAAGTCTAAGGGTGCTTACGGGGGAAAAATCGGTAATGACAGTAAAAACATACCGGACAAGGCATATAGCGCTAACAGTTAAGGCGAGGGCATGTAGGAGTAGTGGTAATATGTGTAGTGTAGTCGTCAAAGCTTTACAAATATGGCAAAAAATAAAGTTACTCGTAGTACAATTAACAAAGTATGAAAAACTTTCTTGGGAAATACGTTAAATCAATCGTTTGACACTGACCAATCGGGACGCCAGCGCCACCAGGTGGCGCTCGACAAAGTCTATAACATAACGCTTGACCAGAGTAAAAGCAGATTTTGTTGTTGGTGGCTAAGCAGTGTACACGTGTAGAAACTGTCGCGCGTTCTGTATAGTTGTGTCGTGTACCTACAGTATGTGGTTCGCTAATGTGATTAATTTATTCGTTTAAAATTATAATTTTTGATTTGAACTACAAATGGTTTTCCTATTGCGCAATTAGCAACATTACCTATAGTACGCCCACAGTAGTTAAAATATGGCCGATTTTAACGAGAGAGACGTACCTTCTCCGTCACATATATTATAAATGATAATTTTTTAAATGTCTTTAACATATCTCGGGACCCTCGGGTCCCGGACCTTTGGAAGGTGTACGAGGGGCCAAAGCCAACTCGCAGAGGCCCCTTTGACAATTTTAAATGACAGTGGGCACCAACCGACGATTATCCCTGTATGTAAGAAAACGGTATCTCTATCTTAACCAACAACACAATAAAAGAAACAGAATAAAGTCAAATAAACAATATAAATCATACAGCTACGTTCTCAAAAAATGCATATATAAATCTAGACAACTACAAAGTAAGAAATATATCGATAAAAATAAAAATAAATGTAAAGCCACATGGGCAGTAATTAATGAAAACATTGGTGACATTAGTACAATAACACAAATTGATAGAATAATCAACAATAATCGGACATATGAAGACCCTAAAGAGATAAGTGACAAATTCAATGAGTTTTATATACAATTGACAAATAGCAAGAATTTTAAATATAATACAAATGAGATAAAGAAAACTATCGATACTAATAATGAAGATACAATATTCCTTAAACCTACTGATGCGATGGAAATATTTCGAACAATAAAAAATCTAAAAAACACAAACGCAGTAGGAGTAGATAACATAACAACCAAGGTAATTAAATTATGCGCACCATTCATATGTCAACCACTGTGTTATTTAATAAACCTATCATTTGAAGAAGGTACTTTTCCAGAAATATTGAAAAAATCTGTAGTCAAGCCACTTTTTAAAAAAGGAGAAAAAAGTGACATGAATAACTATAGGCCAGTGGCGCTGATACCAATCTTGTCGAAAATATTTGAGAAAATTATGCTGAAAAGACTTCAAGATTTTACAACAAGTCATCGTATACTTAGAGATGAGCAATTTGGGTTTAGACAGAATGGTACCACTTCATTGGCATGTTTTAATTTGGTCAAGATTATCACCCAGGCTATAAATGATGGCTTACCAATTGCTGCGATTTTCCTAGACATGAGTAAGGCATTCGATTTTGTAGACCACAAATTGCTCTTACATAAACTAGAAAAATATGGAATAAGAGGCAAAGCGAACGACTGGTTGAGAGACTATCTAAATGATAGAAAACAATGTGTGGAAATCGCTAGAATACACAATAACAAAAAGATGTTACATAGAAGCGACTATCGAAAAAATAACTTCGGAGTGCCACAGGGCAGCGTATTGGGACCCTTCTTATTCCTCATTTATATTAATGATCTCCCAAATATCACTTGCCATAACACAATCTTGTTTGCTGATGACACAACCCTCATTGTGAAATGTGAAAATCCAGACACCTATGAACTAGACATAAATAAAGCAATAAACAACATAATAAACTGGTTACATTTTAACAACTTGCAAATTAATATGGAGAAAACTAAAATGATCCAATTCCAAACACATAAAAGAACGCCATTGACGTTAAATGTTAAATATAATGATACTATCATCGAACAAGTTGCTAGTACTAAATTTTTGGGTATAAATTTGGATCAGAATTGCGACTGGAAAATGCACATCGATTATGTTTGCGATAGACTTGACAGATTTGTCTATGCAATAAAAAGATTAAGAGCCACGGTATCAACAGAAGCTGCTCTTTGTGCATATCACGGATACGTTTCGTCCGTACTCGCTTATGGACTCTTGTTGTGGGGTAATTCGGTGGATATTTTAAAAGCGTTCAGAGTACAAAAAAAATGCGTACGTGCAATTTGTGGAGCCTGGTATATGGATAGTTGTAAGCCCTTGTTTAAAAAGTATAATGTTCTGCCATTACCGTGTATGTACATTAGAGAATTATGCCTTTTTGTACAACAACATCCCGAACATTTTACTAAACATAAAGATGTAAGTAAACGAAATGTAGCTCCTAGAAATAAAAATAAATTTAACCATGAGCTCTGTTTACCGCAATGCAGGCTCGAATTGTATAAGAGGAACTCGTACATAAATGCTGTTAAGGTATATAACAAATTACCGGACTCCTTTAAAGATTTACCTTTGACCATGTTTAAAAAAAAGGTAACGCAATGGTTAAAAGAAAAGTGCTTTTACAATCTCAGTGAATACATGTCAGATTGCGGAGAAAGAAACTGAAATAAATATGGGTATAGACCATATTTTTATTAATTAATGTTCAAAAATTTGTGAATTAATAAATTGGACATATTATTAGTTATGACATTATCAATTACCATTTACAATAATATTTATTAAGGGTTAATCTGACATTATATTTTATCTCTTGAACTGACATAGGTATAGCTTTGACTTCATTAATTATTATTTTTTTTTCCATGTGATATCTAATGAATGAATCTTATTTGTTGTTGCTGTATTTTCTTTTTTATTTAATTAGTCTTGTGTAGGACAAAATTAAATATTTGCACACCATAAGTAATGGTAGAATGTAAAGGGCCATTATAGTTTTAAGACCATACATTGTAAACCTACATTCTTGCAAATAAATGAATTTGAATTTGAATTTGCACTATGCAAGTGTACCCAATGACAACCTCCGGTTGGCGCAGGACTATTGCTGGATATGGAAAAAAAAGATATTGAACTATGGGTTTGGGTAGCTAAAGTGGACTGGTTACTTAGAACTATGAAAAGACTACAGCCCCTGCCTGATCAATATTTTACATACAATACACAGGCAATAAAATGGCAGGGGGTGGCTTGCACACTCAATAATGGGCCCCCGGGAACTGTCGCTAGCACATAGTGACATAGCGACAAAAGGGCCAACATGTCCTGAGGTGTTTGAGGAGTGGAGAGATATCCCACGGCTATAAGAACAATCCCAGAGCCCGGAAGATGGTCAATATTCCAGTAAGTGCTGGTGGGGACTAGCACTTACTGGAATACTTCCTCCGAGCACGTTTGCTCTTGCGAATCTCCACTCAAGCCGGCCAATAAAGGCAAGAAAGAGGTAGAAGCTCTCTTCATCTTCAGTGTTCACTCCAGCCAGCCAAATAAAGGCAAGCCACAGATGAGGAACAAGACCATCCCGGAAGATATGGTCGCTAATACCCAACAGCTGCCCACATGCTGCCCTGCGGGTTTCTGTATCTCTCTTGGTGTGGCTCCTCACCTAGACCTATTCCGGCAAAGTAAACTCTACCGGAACAGACCTAGAGTTCGGAGCGTGCAAGCCCCACCACGACGTCAACGTAAAGATACGGCATTATATTATTCGTGCGAGTACATCGACGACCATGCCAGCAACCCCTGAGCTCATGGACATCAATGCAGGGCAAACAAACATAAAACTTTTTGCTACCGTTGTGGTGATCACCATGCTGGAGAATGTCGTTTTGCCAAGGTTACTTGTCGATACCGCAAGAAAATAGGACATATAGAAAAGGTTTGCATTGCAAAGAAGAAAGCCTCGAACAGTAAAGTCAATTTCACAGATGAGGATGAGTCACGTTCAGTTGATTGGTATATAACGGGTGGCGCAAAAGTAATGTCATAATGTGAATGTGCCTTAATTTTTGCAGATATGCGCCAAATTTCACTCTTTTTTGACATTTATGTTGTTGACATATAGAGAATTAGTTGTCATAAAGCCATGGAGTGATACACACCTCAAGAACGTGGAAGTATTGTTACTGCTTATCTGACAAATTTTCAATCTGTTGTTTTAAAGCAGCGTGAATTTCGTCGGAGTTTTTCTCGTGGTCATGTTCCACATGCTCGAACATGTGCTTTTTGAAGCCTCGCGTTTACCACAACAAACCACGAATCTTGCAAGTATTGAAAGCTAACAATGAAGAAGAAATCGCCAATTTGGAGCCAGATGTATTGCGAGCAACAATTCAAAATGCCGTGAAACGAGCACAATAATTGTGCATCATCGCGGGAAGTGGCCATTTGAGCGATATATTTTTCTCCAATGAATGTCATCAATTTTACACTTTCAAATAAACTTTTCATGAAAACAGAATCAATTTTTTTTTTTCATTTGTAACAAAATGGCAGCCAATTCAAATTGTGACATTACTTTTACGCCACCCTAGACAACTTCGATAGTAGTCGACTGCGGGTGCCAGCTTATGGTTTTAAGGTTCATCTGAATGGAATGTCTGTGACTATGCAGTGTACGTTACCCCAGCAGGAACGTGTCTGCTAGAGTTATATGAGTGGAACATTTAATTGGTGCCTTAGCTGCTGTAAATGTGCCCCCACATAAAAAATGTGTGCCCCCTGACGTTTTAAAAAAAAACGGAAAAAACGATTCCTGCTTGGGTAACGTTTTTATAGCAGGAAAATTCTAAAAGGATGATCGGAGAGAGAAAAATTGTGCATGGCCAGATAGCTTATATGTGTGCCAAAATGTGCCCCCAAAAATAAAATCTGTGCCTCTTCAGGTTTTCGAGATATTGTATTTCCTGCTGGAGTAACGTTTTGCAGAATCGTATATCTCTAAAACCATTGCATGTGCCCCTGTAGAATAAACATACACGAGTAGCTCTTAATGTGTGCCCTTTAGTGCCCCAATTAGATTTAAGAAAATATTTGTAGTTTTCAAGTTATCGCGGTTTTATGAAAACCCGAAAAAACATCGCAGCGCCTAAATGAGAGAAGGTATAAGTTCGCTGAAAACTGTATTCGGTCCTTCTTGACGCTAATAATAACCATACAAAGTTTCAAAACTGTTAATGCATGCGTTTTTGAATAATCTTGCTAAAAGTCAAATCGATGGTGTCATAACTTTGACGGCAAAATACAAGGAACCGGCTCAATCCCAGATGTGAAGGTGTAAACAAAAATCTTGTGCGTTTAGTCAAAAATATATGGTGAAAATATTCAGCTTGGAATGTTTCGCATTAAGTAAATATTAACAAAAAACCAAAATATGTAAACAACGGCTGGTCATCCGACCAAATTCGAATGCAAATTCGAAGCGACGGATTCATACATATCGATGACCTTCTTTACTTTACTCACTAACCGGTTCACACGTGTTGTGCCTGAGTACACTGAAGTAGAAAAGTAATAAGTAATAAAATAAAGTTGTTATTGGATTATATTCCACTAGCTGTGTCTGTGACTTTAGACATGATTAAGTACATTATAAATAGTAGCCTAAGTGCTATTCCAAGGTAAGCTATCTTCTCCATTCTAAATTTAATTAAAATACATCCAGTAATTTATGTGTGAACGAAAGAAATACATCCAGATATTTGCCAGGTCTTTGACCCAAAATTTGATTGGTCCCGATATTTAAAAAAAATATAGTTCATGAAATGTGTAATGTAAATGAAATTAATAATAAGGAGTACACAATTCTGTCTGTCATAGAATATGAACCCGCTTCGAAACCCAAAAGTATTGGACTTTACAGGGCTCACTGCTACAGAAAAAAAAAATATTTATTTGAATGTTATGATGACGTTACTCCAGCAGGAAATGCAATATCTCGAAAACCTGAAGGGGCACAAATTTTATTTTTGGGGGAACATTTTGGCACACATATAAGCTATCTGGCCATGCACAATTTTTCTCTCTCCGATCATTCGTTTAGAATTTTCCTGCTAGAAAAACGTTACCCCAGCAGGAATCGTTTTTTCCGTTTTTTTCCAAAACGACAGGGGGCACACATTGTTTATGTGGGGGCACATTTACAGCAGCTAAGGCACCAATTAAATGTTCCACTCATACACTCATATGGTGGATACATCAACAGGTGTGCTGCGTGGTCGGCCGTACGGTGGGGTGCCGCTGATGTGGCGAAAGGGTGTTTTCTCTTCCGTAACGGTTGTGCCGTGTAATAGCGCCAGACTGACAGCTGTTAAGGTATGTGCCGGTGGGCGTAGTTCGTTAGTGTTTTCAGTGTATATGCCAACGGATAGTGCGGATAACTTATTAGAATTCACAGATGTGCTAAGTGAAATACATGCGGTAATTGAAAGTTGTGATATTGAATCCGCTATTATTCTCGGGGACTTTAATGCCCATCCAAGGGAGTTATTCTTTAAGGAATTAGCCAACTTTTGTGAGGAGCGAAGCTGGCTCTGTGCGGACGTGATGAAGTTGGACGTTTTGTCAGACACACACACTTTTATAAGTGAAGTCATGATAACTGTAAGCGATGGCTTGATCACTGTCTGACAACGGAGGCAGCTTGGCAATGTGTGACTGATATTAAGGTAGGTTATGATGTTTTCTGGTCAGACCATTTTCCACTGGAAGTGTATTGCAACTTGGGAATATTACCATGCAAAGTGCAATATACTGGGAATATTTACAGCGAAGTGAGATGGGGTGAGAGAGACGCTGAACAGATAAGAATATATAGAGAGCTGTGTACAGCTACATTAAGAGACATTGATTTCCTGGTGGAACTTGGTCTGTGTGCTGATAATGTTTGTGCTGATAATTCTCATCATGTAATTATTGATAAGTTGTATAATAGTTTTGTTAGTTGTTTGACGGAAGCTTCGCGAACGAGCCATAGTAAAAGGAAAAAGACAAAGCAAAAATATGTTATTGGGTGGAACAAGCATGTACGAAAGTTTCACGTAGACGCGCGAAGCAGCTTTCAGGCTTGGTTGCTTCATGGCAAACCAGAGTCGGGTGATATATATAATACTATGCGTGAAACCCGTAAGCGTTTTAAATCTAAGTTAAAATGGTGTCAAGACAATAAGGATAAAATTAAAATGGATATCTTAGCAACACACCACAAAGACAGGGATTTCAAAAACTTTTGGAAGCACACCAAGAAACTGGAAGCTGTTTCGCGTGTCCCTGTGAGTGTTGAGGGTAGGAGCGAGCCCTGTCAAATAGCGGAATTATTTAAGGATCATTTTAGGGTAGTGTCTCCCCTAGGGTGTGTGCAGCCACAGGTGCTCGATGCTGAGGTTGCAGATTGTGAGCGGTTTAGATTAAAGGCGAAAGAAGTCGCCCATATTATCCAAAATATGACTAGAGGTAAATCTCCAGGACATGACGACCTTAGCATCGAGCACTTGCAGTGCGCTGGTGTACATTTACCTAGGGTGTTGGTCATGTTTTTCAATTTGTGTATAGGCCATTCATATTTACCCAGGGAGCTTATGAAGACCACTGTTATACCTATACTTAAAAACAAGACGGGTGATGCCTCCGACAGGGACAACTACAGACCTATCTCATTGGCTACAGTGATCGCCAAGGTGCTGGATGGTTTGATTGATAGTCGGCTACGTAAGCATATAGATCTCCATGAAGCTGTTTGGTTTCAGGGCTGGGCAATCGACTGAAACTGCGGTACTGCGACTCAAGCATACTGTCCAGTACTATGTGACGAGGAAGACGCCTGTTTACGGTTGTTTTTTGGACCTGTCGAAGGCATTTGACCTGGTGTCTTATGACGTGCTGTGGGATAAGCTCCAGGGGGAAACCAGCACACCCAGAGAGGTAATAAGTATATTGAGATATTGGTACGGCAACCAGACCAATAATGTTAGGTGGGCGGGTTCATGTTCGTCGGAGTACAGGTTGGAGTGTGGAGTGAGACAGGGAGGCCTGACTTCACCAAGACTCTTCAACCTGTACGTCAATGGACTGATAGGTGAGCTCAGCGGGGCCGGTGTCGGCTGTTCGGTGGTGGTGTATGTATGAACAACATTAGTTATGCCGACGACATGGTGCTGCTGAGCCCATCTGTCACAGCCCTTAACTACCTCATAGGGATCTGTGAGAGGTACGCGGGGTCACATGGCCTCAGGTATAACTGTAAGAAGAGTGAACTACTTATTTTCAAGGCGGGTAATAAGAGTCCGAAAACCGTTCCACCGGTCAGGCTTGGAGGAATGTCGTTAAGTAGGGTCACCAAATTTAAGTACCTGGGGCACTGGGTCACCGAGGACCTCTCAGATGATTTAGATAGTGAGCGGGAACGTAGGGCGTTGGCAGTGAGATGCAATATGCTGGCGCGCAGGTTTGCACGGTGTACAAAAGATGTTAAAATTGCGCTTTTTAAAGCATACTGCCAGACATTTTATACCTGCAGCCTGTGGGTCCGCTATACACGTAGATCTTTCAATGCCCTGCGGGTCTTGTACAATAATGGTTTTAGGATGCTGTTGGGGTTGCCTCGCTTTTGCAGTGCATCAGGTATGTTTGCTAAGGCTAGCACTGACTGCTTTAGGGCTATAGTAAGGAAAAGAGTGGCCTCCCTGATGTGCCGCGTGCGGGGCAGCACCAACGCCCTTCTGAATACCATATTGGAAAGGGTTGATTGTCCGGTTGTGAGGCACTGGAATACCGTTCACGGATCTGGAGGGGTCCTTTTTAATGTAAAATAGTGTGTAATAATGTATAATTAATAATGTTGACATTCAATAATAATATACTAACATAGTTATAAGTATGATGTACTAACAATGTATGGAATATTTTTTGATTCTGAAATAAAATGAATAATAATAATAACTCTAGGAGACACTTTCCTGCTGGGGTAACGTACACGACTATGCAAGTGGTCTCCAGTGGTGGTTTCTCACTCGTTAACGAGCGCACGTGGAAAGGCCTGCGCGACGCAAAGCCTCGCTCAGAACTGCGTGCCGTACACAACAAACTACATACTTACCTGGACGGCGACACCGGTTTGTGCTCGGTCAGACAGTAGTGCTCGTAAACTTTAGAGACATTAAGTGTGTTTTACCGGTTATTGTAGCTAGAGGCTCAGGCCCCAATTTAATTGGTCCGGTTTGATTTTTTGTTAAAAGTTACTATTAATTTTGTGTCCAGTACTGACATATCAATGACTAATGAAATGTTACAAAACACTCTGATATTTTCAAAGAGGGTCTTGGTACTTAACGAGGTGAACCGGTGATTATACATTTAAAACCAGACGCTACTCCTAGATTTCTTAAAGCTCGCCCAGTTCCGTTTGCAATTAAGAACATAGTTGAAAAGGAAATAGATCGATTAATTACCGAGGGGGCTCCGCGCCCTGTTTCTTACTCACAGTGGGCCACACCAGTGGTGCCCATTGTTAAGAAAACAAGTGAGATTCGCCTATGTGGAGATTATCGCAGCACGGTGAATCATGCTACTGAGCCTCATACTTATCCTATGCCAACTGCTAATGAGGTATTTGCTATAATTGCTGGAGGAAGGTTGATATGTTAATTTAGTGAGTGCATATACACAAGGCGTTGTTGATGAAGACACGGCTAAACTGTTAACATTAAACACAAGTAAAGGTCTTTACACTGTTTACAGGCTGGCGTTCGGAGTAAAAGCATGTCCAGGCATTTTTCAAAGGTTGACATCTTTACTGGCAGGTATTGCAGGCGTCTCAGTATTAATTGATGATTACTACTACTACTACTACTTGATGATTGAGAATATAATTAGGCATACCTTGACAGATATGAGTCAACGACTGGATTCTGTACTAAAATGCATACAAAAACATGGTCTTAGACTGAATACAGGTAAGTGTAAAGTTGCTAAAGAATGTGTACAATTTCTGGGTTATGTTATTGACGTCGACGGGATTCATCCAGCTCCTAGCAAAGTGGAATCTATTATCAAAATTCCAGAACCACAGAGTGTTCAGCAGCTACAGGCCTTTTTAGGGTTGTACAATTTTTATGAGAGGTTCGTACTGTTAAGAAGAGTAAAATAAAACCTATTTTTATTAATACCTCTTAATTTTTTTTATATATTTTTATTTCGTCATCTAAATCTATAGCAACCGTTTTTACACGTCACTAAGTTTTTCTTCTGACTTTAACCCACGTTCCTTATTTTATCTGTTAAATAAATTTTAACATGGTAGAAGAGCGTGGTTACCAGTGAATTAATAAAAAAGGAAAATAGTCAGAGTCCGTAACTAACCTATTTTTCAAAGCATTCCGGCAAGGAAAATATCAAAATGCAATCGCTAAGTTGTAAAATTGATATTGGTCACCTGGAAGGCACAAAAAACTGGACTACATGGAAATTTAAGGCTATGCTACTACTGACAGGTATGCCCGGTAGATTGGATGCGGTTGCAAGAAATTTCTAATTACCAAACCGCGATAGTTCCGCATTACTATTACTTACTGCGAATATGTCAGACGAAACTCTTCCAAAATTCATGCGCTTCAACTTGTCTAAAGATGTTTGGGATGAATTGCATGTTTATTCGGCGGCACATCTGAGGACAAAAGTTACACTCTTTGTATGGAGTTTTTCGGCTATCGTAAAGATCCGTCACATGACATTACGACTCATATCTCCAAAATCAAAACCCTATGGACAAATTTGAAAACTGAACTAATGAAGATAGAGAAGCACGACTTACCAGATATCCACTTAATCTGCAAGATTCTCGATACTCTACCTGAAACCTACTTCTCTTTCAAATCGAGTAGGATGATAATGTAGAAGGCAGACAAAACCATAGAAAATCTGACGACGCAACTCTGCGCCTATGAGCACTGCAACGAGATATCGTTGAGAAACGAAGGCCCTTTAGAAGCTTTAAATGTATAATACAGTAATAAGTCAAAAAAGAAAAGTGGATACTGTGGAAAAGTCGGTCATAAGGTCAGAAAAACTCATAAATGAATAACTGACGGGAAACCATCCAATACAAAAAATAAACAGCCAAGAACTGTCAACTTAATGCTCTTGCCAGTCACCACCGACGTAAATTCAATGCTTACAAGCTATGATACTACAAGTTGGTTCGTCGACAATGGAGCAATTAGTCATGGCGCTTGTCGAAATGACTATTTTTCTAGTTTTCAGCCTTTTAATGATAGTCGGACAGACACAACAGCTAATGGAACTACTGTCAAAGGTGTTGGCAAAAGTACTGTTGATTTAAACACTGTTATCAATGGCAGAGAATCCAGTTTTACAGTCTGTGATGTATGGTACGTAACAAATATAAAGCGGAACCTTTTGTAAACCGCTTTTATTAGCTTCACTTGTAACTAACAAATAATGTAAAAAAATATTAGAAGTAAATTTTAATCTAGGTAGGTACCTACTCCTAATTGTCGTACCGAAATAAAACTTTGATTGCATATGACGGAGAAGGTACGTCTCCGACGTTATAATCAGCCACTATTTAACTACTGTGGGCGTTCTATGGGAGTATTAGTTATTGCGCATAATTAAAAACCGTTTGTAGTTCAAAACAAATTACAATTTTACGAACAAATTAATCACACTAGCGAATCACACACTGCACGTACACGAGTAACACGACACAACTATACAGAACTCGCAACAGTTTCTAAACATATTCACAGCTTAGCCGCGAAAAATAAACTCTGCTTTTACTCTGGTCAAACGTTATGTTATAAACTCTGTCGAGCACCGCCTGGTGGCGCTGGCGTCCCGATTTTTCAAAGTCAAACAATTGATTTAACGTATTTCCAACATATAAGTATTTCGGATGACAAAACTATAATTTGGTATCAAGATACCAAATTATAGTTTTGTTTTTGTTATCCAAGGATCTGATCTGATACCAGGATCCAGGAGGTGAATAGTGGAACTCTTCAGTAGCTACGAGTGCACCGCTCAAGTCATAACTTTGTTGACACTTATTAACTAAATGAAGAATATACTAGACAATAAAGTAAACAATTAAAATAAATGTAGTTTAAATAAAAAAACCGGCCAAGTGCGAGTCGGACTCGCGCATGAAGGGTTCCGTACCATTAACTGGGTAAACAACAGTAGATACACAAATTAGGTGCCTACCTGTTACCATTTATTGATATCGACCAAAAATAGGCAAAAAATTGCGTTATTTGTATGGGAGCCCCCCTTAAATATTTATTTTATTTTGTTTTTAGTATTTGTTGTTATAGCGGCAACAGAAATATATAATTTGTGAAAATTTCAACTGTCTAGCTATCGCGGTTCTTGAGATACAGCGTGGTGACAGACAGACGGACGGACAGACAGCGAAGTCTTATAGTGCGCGCACACGGAACAGCTGTTTTTTCTGTTCCGTGTGCGCGCAGAACTAGTTGGCCGCGCCTTAGGTATGTGAGCGGTGGGACGGAGAGGCGGGGGCCGCTTGCTGTCATTACTCAGTGCGGCGCCGTACTTCGCGACGGCAACACGCGTTGAAAGTTCCAGCTAGTTTAGACAAAACGCACATGAGATTGCAATGATTGCATAAATGTATTTCGCTGTGTGGTAAAGATAATAATAACTTTTTAATATACAATTTGAGGTGTTTTAAAATCTATGAACATGAATAAAAAAAATTAACTATGTTAACTTTCTAACAAAAAACGGTCGTCTTTTCAGCTACTAGCATTTAACTACCACCAAGTGCATAGTTCGACGGCTCACCCCGCTGCACTGCCATCACTACATGACGCTGGCAGAATTGTGGACATTGGCTTAGTTGCCCAAGAGGAAAAAAAAGTATTAACATGTACCTCACAAAGCTACTGTCCTTGAACCGCTCCATAGGTGGCTTGATAAGTCTCGCAAGTGGCTCTGGACAGAACGAGACCAAGAAAACTTCGAGGCAGCGAAATTTCACTATGATTTAAATAAAACTTTAGTACTCACGAAGTCACGTGCTATTGCTCTGAGTATGGTGTAGGCGCAGTTTGTCTTATGCGATGCAGGATGGGCATGAACGACCAATCGCTATGAGTTCTAGGAAATTACATTCACACGAGCGTAAATACTCTCATCTTGATAAAGATGCTACAGCAATCGTGTTCGGAACTCAAAAATGTCATTACTATCTCATCGGAAGAACTTCTACAATAGAAATGGATCACAAGCCACTGGTCAGTATTTTTAATACTAAAAAGCCAATACCCAATATTAAATCACCCAGATTAACTACAATCAGCCAGATTGACTTCACCCAGTTATAATTATAACGAATAAGCCTGGTAAACAAATAGGAAATTCAGATGGTCTCATTCGCTGACCACAAACGGTGCCAGAAGAACCTGAACAGCAGCTTTGTGATATTTTATTGATGGCGGAGGCTCCCGAAGACTTTTCAGTTGATGTTAATCTGACCGAGCTGCTCACAAAAACAGATAGGACTTTATCACGAGTCATGCATTAGGTACGTGGTATGTGGTTGGCCAGCTAAAGTGACATAGGAAGCTTTGCACAGGTATTGGTTACATCCTACTGAACTTTCTTTACATGAAGGTTGTATTTTGCTGGGTTGTCGCGTGTTGGTACCACCACCGCTACGTAAAGATATTTTACGTGCTTTACATAGGGCACACAGTGGTATAGTTCAAACGAAAGCTTGTAGTCCCGTCATCTTAGTCAAAATTAGGTAAGTATCTCGGAATTTGAGATACCCAGCTGTAAACTCGTATAAACTTGTATCTTGACATCCTAAAAGTTGTCTCAAAACCTACATATAGTAGAGTGTACGCGAGATCACAAAAATCGTTTTTTCGCATTTTTTTGCAAATATCACGTTTCCTATGGGTTTTTCGCTATTTGTATTTATTATCAATATTGTAGAGGATTCAATTCCCTACAACTTTTGTTTCAATTTTTTTTTATAACTTTGAATCGTTTTCGAGACGGAGGGCGGAGAGCGCGCGGTGAGAGCATCATTTAAGGTCAAGCAGTAGTCCCGGTCAAAAACACGCCATATAAAGTTGATTAATTATTGATCCTTACTAATATTATAAATGCGAAAGTAACTCTGTCTGTCGCGCTTCCACGCCGAAACTACTGAACCGATTTAAATAAAATTTGGTACACAGATAATCTAGAGCAGTGGTCGTCAAACTGCGGCCCGCCGCTTTGATTTGTGCGGCCCGCGAAAAATCCAAATAATTTTACAAACAATACTAATTATGCCTACAATTATGAACGTATGGATTATAACTATTCAGAGCAATGGCACAGAATAAATATAATATTAGTACTAAACGGCATGGGCAGCGGACTGGCGTAGCGGGAAGTAAGTCGAAGCGGCGCGGGCGGCTGCAGTGCCCCCACCACCCTCTGCCCGCTACCGCCGCCCGCTCAGTCCGGCCGTCATTCGTCAAGCCAGTATATTGTGATACCGCACACAGCACTGGACGCTTGTTTATTTTCATAGATTGCGAGTTACGTTTATAATGGCTGGAGTGTCATCAAAAAGTGCTACCAAAAGGAAAATAGGTGATGAAAATAGGAGTTTTCAAGAAAAATGGGAGGATGAATTTTGTTTTATCAGTGGACACAAGGAAGGTACTGCTATTTGCTTAATATGCCGCGTAACTGTTATCGGAATTAAGCGATACAATTTATTTCGTCATTACATAAGTAAACATAGCTCATTTACAGAGGCTTTTCCTTTGGAATCTAATGAAAGGAAGAATAAAGTAGCTCATCTGAAGCTGTCAATTCGTCGTCAACAGAATATTATGACCACAGCAGTCGGACAAAATGAGGCTGTTACAAAAGCTTCGTACCAAGTTTGTAACATTCTTGCAAAAAGGATGAAACCCTTCACTGATGCTAAATTAATAAAGGAATGTATGCTAACTATTTCTCAGACTTTGTTCCAAAATTTCTCTAGTAAACAAATAATGGCAGAAGTAAAAAAACTTACGCTTTCTGAATCAACCTGTCGCCGCCGCGTTGAAGATATTTCAAAAACCATGTTTGATGCAATAATTCAAAACTGAAAGATTGCAAATACTTCAGTCTTGCGTGTGATTCCAGCACGGATATAACGTCGATGGCTCAATGCTCATTATTTGTGCATTACTCCACAATGGACGGGATCATAGAAGATTTCCTGGCTCTCATAATCATGAAAGGTCAGACAAGAGGTATTGATTTTGTGGACGCAGAGAAAGAATTTGTAGATAAATACGATATACCTGTAAGTAAATTGATATCAGTATGCACTGATGGCTGTCCGTCCATGGTTGGTGCAAATAATGATTTGATTGCTTTAATGAAAAGAGAATGGAATTTGCCTAATTTGCTGCCCATTCCCTGCTTACTGCATCAAGAAACTTTGGCATGTCAAATCTCAAATAACAAATTGAAGGATGTGATTAAAACGGTCATAAATATTATTTTCATTCGTGCGCGTGAACTTAACCATCGAAAATTTAAAGAACTTCTTGAAGAATTACAAGCTAATTATGGCGACGTTGTGCTGCATACTGCCGTCAGATGGTTAAGCAAAGGAAAAGTGCTAGAACGATTTTTTTATTTTAAATTTGAAATAATTCTATTTTTACAGCAAAGTGGTAAAGAATATCCCCAACTTCAAACTGATGAATGGTGGGCACTTACGACTTTTTTGACCAACATTACATTACATTAGCTTGGAGAACCGGCGCAAATACCTGGAGGCCAACGTGCTTCATGATATTGTTCACAGTAATTTTGATGCCATTGATCTAACGAGTAAGCTATGTTATTCTGTCCCCCGAACAGTTCATGTACGTCAGGTGCGAGCACGTACTCTGTTCGCGTTAAATTCTTGTCGTACGAACTCTGGCTTACGCTGCCCTATTCATAGAATGTTGGAATCCTATAATTCAAATTTCATTGATATTGATATATTTGCATGCTCGAAAAATAAATTTAAATCTAATATTATAAAAATTTTATCCTAATTGTAATCTTATTATTTTTTATTTATTGCATAATTTAAGTAAATGAAATTGTTTCTTATCTGATTTGGTTTTGTAGCTATAGCTAGCTTTATAGTAACTTATTTATTTATTTCAAAATGTTTGTTAATTTTGGTAATGCTTGTCTAGTGGCAACCACTGATCTCTATATATGTCTTATCTGCGGATAATGCAGTGGACTGCAACATTACTACTTAAAGTTTTGTTAACCTTATGTATTATATATGTTGTAGTTGTTTATTATCCCTTAATAAAAAAATAAAAAAATAAAATTACACTGAAGTTTAACAATCTTAATTTAGAATTGCAGGGGCCATATGTAATTTTTTATTTTTTTTGGGTGGGAAATCATCAAATGACCTCTCCCGCTCTGGGCGGAGCGGAAGGGCGTTTCAGACTCTTACTGACTAAAACCCACCCGTGTTCCTTCAGTTGCCTGTGCGCCAGGGCCACGGTAACTCTTTCGAACAATACGCAACCCCAGCAGGCATCGGTCCTATCGGACCCCGACAATGGTGCTGACATCTCAATGAGGCGCGCGTGGAATACGACGCGCCGTCGACCCAGGCCTGGTCCTTACCGGACGGCGAGCTGCCCATTACTCGCCGTCCGCAAGCCCGCGCCTACGGTGGCCGGGAGTCGGCAATCGACTCCCGACGCCCAGGGTGTCACCTCCTCCTGCGGCGGCTAGGGGCGCGAGGGCGCAGAGATTGCCTCTCCCTTTCGAGTTCTGCCTCCTCCTTTGCGAGCATTACTGCTTCGCAGAAGGAGGTGACGGCTTCCCATTCCCTCTCGCTCCGTACCATGGCCTGAACCAGGGCCGGACGCGAGAGGTCGCCGCCGCCGATCGCCGCCACGAGGACACGGCGGTGCTCCGCCCAAGCCGGGCAGACCTCCAACGTATGCTCCACCGTGTCCTCCGGTCGATTCACACAATGGTAACATCCGGGCGTTTCCTCCCGCCTTATTCGAAACAGGAACCTCCCGAAACAGCCATGCCCGATTAGGACCTGCGTCAGGCGGAAGGTGAGGACGCCATGGCGCCTCTCAAGCCACTCCTCAAAGAGGGGACTTACCGCCGCAATGTTGGCGTGCCCTGCGCTGGGTTGCGACAGTCGCACTCTCCATGCCGCCATGAGATCTCGCAGGAGCTCTGTCCGCTGTGCCGCGATTTCTCGCAGCAGCAGAGTTACGCCCCGGCGTTTCGCCTCCTCGCGCCACTCCCAAACGTGCGCGAGGACTTTTGCCTCCAGATCCCACGGCGGCAATCCGGCAAGGAGGCTCGCCGCCTCGCAGGAGACCGTGCGGTATCCCCGGACCATCCGGATGGCCATGACTGATGATTGACATGATGATTGGGCAAGAGCCGCTTCAAGGAAGCCCCGGCCCGCTGCAGTCTGGGAGCCAAACGTCGGAAATGCTCCACGAAGTTCCACCGGCTGTCGAGGACGAGTCCCAGGTACTTCATCGTCGACTCGACGCCGATGTGAACCCCTCCTACCGTTACTTGGGAACCCGACAGTGGCGCATTCCGAGGACCATGAAAGCACATGGCCTCGGACTTGTGCAAGGCCACTTCGAGTCCCAATTGCCGGATCCTCTCAACGACTGTCGCAATCCCGCGTGTCATTAATTCGGCCGCCGCCTGGTGCGACCTCCCCTGCGCCAGGACCAACGTGTCGTCAGCTTAGCACACCACGCTGACGCCGCTAGAGAGGTCGGCGCGCAGCACCCAGTCGTAAACGATGTCCCACAGATGCGGCCCCAGGACCAATCCCTGTGGGACACCGCACGACATCTCTCGCCGGTTCCATTCTCCCTGGTGACCGGGGTAGATGACGGCCCTATCCGCCAGATAGGCGAATTGAAGGGGCCTAACAAGATAATCGGACAAATGACGAATAAAATTTTCGCATTTGAAGCTAAACTGCAATTATACATAAGTGAGCTTGAAGCTAGAGACCTTTTCTTATTTTCAAACTGTTGCTGCTCTGCGATCCGACGTATCTATTAGCGATAGTGTCTGTCAAGATATGGTCTCCTTTTTGAAGGAATATTTGGCAGAAACTAAAAAAAGATTTAATAAAGTGAGAAATATTAGGAACTGTCTCATTCTTGTAGAAAACCCTTGGCATTTTGAAAATGGTGACATGAAATTATTCAGCCAGTTTCGATTTCCGAAACCACAATAAATTGTTGAACAAAATTATCGAACTCAAATATGACCCACAACTTAAAGCTCACTTCATCGAACATCGTGAAAAGCAGGAGTACATTGAATTTTGGAGAAATGTGCCTAGCAACTTTCAATGTTTACGAGACTGCGCACAATTTATTCTGACTATATTCCCTTCGACATACCTCTGTGAGGCATCATTTTCGAAAATGTCGTAATTGCAAATAAATAAATGTCGTAATTGCCTTTCCAGTCACTTAGAAGACTCCATGAGGATTGCATGTAGTTAGTTCCAAAGACGCCAACATAGAAGAAATAATAAAAAAAATACATCATAATTCGTGAAGTGTTAAAAATGTATTTTTATTTTTTACTTATGTAACTTCAAAATAAATGTTTTTCTTTATAGGTAATAAAAATCTCAAATAAACATTTCTGTTTTTTTTACATTCACTTACACCCGCGTTGCTAGTTTACACATACAATTCACAAGTGTGCGGCCCTCAGTACTATCTCACATTGTCCTATGTGGCCCTTGACAAAAAAAGTGTGACGACCGCTGGTCTAGAGCCTGAGAAATAACAGGCTACTTTTTAATGCGAAAAAATGGTTGAAAGGGGGGATGAAAAGTTGTATGGAAGTATCGTCATTTTTTGAGCTAGAAGTTTGAAACTTATTTTTTAGGCTGTTGATTCGATATAAATAAATATGACATTCAAAGTTTGTAAAACTTTTACTCGCAAGGGTGTAAAATAACAATAGGGAATAGGGGATGAAAGTTTGTATGGAAATATGTAAGGTTTATGTGAATGTTTTATAAGTTTGCGACAAGAGACAAGGTATTAGAGCTATTCTGATGTAACATTTACGGAGTCGTTACAAAATGTGAAACTGCAAGTATGCGTAAATGCGACACTTGCCAAGCACCGCGCCGTACACAATGAGCGCTGTGCAGCCGCGCGAGGGGTGGGGAGGTGGGGCGGAGCGCGGCGTGGTACGGCGCGATGTAGGTGGGGAAATATGCCTAAGTGTGCTTACCCGAACAGGCAGACACGTGAGGGCAGACAACTGTGCCACACGCATGCGAGTACTACTTCATAATGATTCTCAAGCAGGGCAATATGCAGCTGCTCTTCTAAAAATCGGAGAAGATTGTATGCCAACTGACAGTCACGACATGATTATACTGAGACGTAAGTTCTGCCAAATTGTCGATAGCACAGATGACCTAAAAAATAATGTCTATCCTGATTTTCAAATAAGTATGGGCAATCGAGAATGGCTGTGTAAGGGCAATTTTGGCGCGGACTAATGAGATATATAATCCAATCAAAGAACGAATCATGACAGACGTGGAGCGGGATGTTGTCGAATACCTCTCAGTAGATAATGTTATGGACACTGAACAAGTCACATCATACCATATAGAGTTTCTCAACTCTTTAGAATTATCAGGAGTGCTTTCCTTCTTAAGTTGAGGCTGAAAGTTGGTGTTCCAGTCTTATTAATGAGAAATCTTGACGCGCCAAGACTCTTTAATGGTACACGGCTACATATTACACATCAGGGGCACAACATTATAAAAGCTACAATCCTGACTGGAATGGCAAAAGGAGATAATGTTTTGATACCTGTATTCCAATAATTCCGACTGATTTGCCATTTCAATTTAAAAGAGTGCAGTTTCCCCTGAAAGCAGAATTTGCAATAACAATTAATAAAGCTCAAGGACACACGCTTAAAGTTGCAGGAGTTCATTTAGAAAACAAATGTTTATCCCATGGGCAACTCTACGTGGCATGCTCACGTGTAGGTATCAAATCCGCAAATTTTTTATGTTTTGGCAAAAGATGGGAAAACAAAAAACGTAGTTTATAAAAATGTACTTAAATAAACTCATATTAATACTTTATACCTTATGTAATTATATAGTTTAATATGCTCTTTGCAGTGAAACACTGCAAATAGCTCATTAAAGTATTTATACGTCTGTGTCTTATTTGTAAAATAATTGGCCTAATTAATTAAAAATGCTACCCAAAGACACTATTCCACGCGGACGAAGTCGCGCGCACAGCTAGTAAATACATAATTACTAATAATTTTCTTTTCTTATTAACTATTAAAAGACGCTTTTAACGTTCTGCATCATTCTCACATGCATAATCTCAACATTAATGATGTAACCAATATTTTGTAACCCTATTTTGATTTAAAAGAGTGCCCGTGGAGTTTCTTGCCCGTTCTTCTCCATCTTCTACTATGCTTTGGAATAAATAGCTTCATATTTCTGACTGACCAACCCCTTGACAATTCAAAAGTGCCTGTAATTTGTTTATTTGAAATAAATGCTTTGAGTTTGAATCACTTTCTCAATTATTTTTTTTACAGTGATTTAACAAATTTGTAAATGTTGGCAAAAAAATGTCCAGTCTAAAATCAGAGGTACATATGGCGTTGTATGCCGAGATACAGGTTTTTCACCTAAACACAGATTTTTTATTTGCTAGACTAAAATGACAGCTGCAATCAACCTTTTCCATCAGTCAGCTTCTCATATAGTTTGTGCAAGCTTCTGTTGACCACTACATACATTCATACATTCTTCACTAAACAACACATATTCTACAGAAGTAGTACAAGAAGTAGGTTAAAAAGCCGTCTATTAGAGAAAGCCTATTACAGCACTGACGAATTTCTGACTGATAAATTATTCTGACTTCTGTGAAATATCTAGATTTTGTTCCTATTTACTTTGACATTTAATTGCTATTTTATTGTACATTTTCTATAATGAGTTGATTTGATGACACTATGATGTAGTATATTTTAATCTTTATGTTCTAATTTGTACTGCTTTGAATAATGGATAAATTTTTAATTATTTGATGTTTACCTATTTATATTTGTACGCCGTTGAGGCAAAACATGACTGTAATAAATTTAAAATGTAACATCTTGCATGACATGTTATTGTGTGTATACTCATGTTTTGGACAAATAAATAAATTATTATTATTATTCATTTATTTATTTACATCCTTATTAAATACATTTTTAAATATTTTTATAAAAACATTAAAAAAAAAACATTTAAAAATATAAAAAATAGTGGTCCGCCGGTATCGGGAGCAGGGTCCAAGCTACCGGTGGTTAGGACTCCAGAGACAGGAACCTCCTCACAATGCGAGCCGTATCGAGGAGTACTGCCTTCTGGATCAGGCCCTTGATCCAACCGCCTAACGAGAGCCTCGAGAGATGCTGGTCGAGGCTTTCGGCCATCAGGCCATTGGCCGATATTATTATTATTATTATTATTATTACATATAGGCAGTTTTTCCATGTTTGTATTAAATACATATTGCTTAAAGTTATTTGATCGAAGTGTTTGATTGCAGCTGTCTTTTTGGTCAAAGAAATAAAAAATCTCGAGTATAGTTCAGCTGCAGATGCTCCCATGTTGTATTATCTTCATTACAGCCTACATTTCTTTTTATGCAATATGGTTGTTATAATGTTAATATTTTTTGTATCAATAAATTTATTATTATTGTTATTATTATATATTTACTTTCCGCCCTGTATATGTTTGCTCAAAAACCCTCTGGGCTCTCCTACCATAATGATATGTACCGGCACATACACAAAAGAAAGCTTTTTATCAAAATTGTATCCATGTTTTGAGAAATTATTAACAGTCTCGCGCTTACAGTGGTCGGGACCTTTGTTGCAGTGCTGCAATTGTGGCAGAAGGTTGGGGGAAAGGAGGCAGAGCTGATGTCCCACACTGCAGTATGGCAATTTGGAACTGTATGAATGTACTAAAAGATTGAGAAATGTAAAAATTCTTGATATTGCTCAGGTCCTGTCAAATGTATGAGCGATGAAACACTGTATGTGGCAAAACTGTGGTAAAAGCATCTTTTATGAGATAGACATCAGCCTTCACATACAAATTTGGTTTAATATAACCAGTCACACAGTACAACAATGTGTTATAAAACATTGTGGAATGCAAATAAATGCTATGATGAGTATGAGTAGCGTGTACCTCGGCCCCGCATCCGAACCAGGCCTGGTGCTCCTGCGCGGACAGGTTCATGTCGTAGTAGGTGAGCGGCGCACGGCGCGCGGCGCTCCACAGACGCCCGTACTCCGCGCCGCGCAGCAACGACAGTGGGTTGCGCCACACCTTGCAGTCCGCGGCGTCTGGCTCGGGGCTGGCGCCGCCGCCGCCCAGCCACGGGCCCAGGTGAGTCAGCGAAACCTGCTCGATGAATGACGTGCCGTACTTGCGAAAGTACCACCACTCGAAAATCAAGATCAACCCTGAGATCAGTGACGACGTGCCCGTCAGCGCCACATAGAACTTGGGCGTCAGCGCGCCCAGGAACGCCGATGAGTCCCACATTGCGAACACCGTGATGGCTTGCGGTCGCGCCGCCGCCACAGTACACACGAACAAGGCCCGTTCGCCAACACCGCCTTAATTTAACTCTCGAGACAAAAGTATATATCGGTTTTATGCCAATCTTATTGATTTTTTGGATAGTTTACCAAAGACATAACTACAACAATAACATAACATATGAAACACACTTAACACTTCCTTCCCTTCAATAACATCATGCATGACTTTGACACAATTGACGTTTCTTTTTTTTTTTTGTTCCTTTGGAACAGGCTAGGGTCAAGGACCAGGCTGCCTAGTTATCAGTTCGTATTGTTTTGTAAATTCAGTTATCAGTGAATTTTTTTGTAACAAGTGTAAGACCACTCATTAATAAGTACCGTTAATGATTTGATGATTATTGTTTGGTTAGTCAAATTACACTTTACCTAAATTATTGATTTATAAATGTTATCTTTAATAAATAGTTTATTTAAGCACTTGCCATATTAGTCATAGTTATTACATTGTTTAGATTAATTTATTCGACTTACTAAGGTAAAGCAGAGTATAACTTATAACGCCCGTTAACAGATGGCGCTCGGTGCGCCGTACTACTTTACCATAGTACGTCGTTTTGTGGCATTATGAAAATGTTCAACAAGCAGTTATCGTTCAGCCTTTGAGGTGTAAAGTGCTCCAAGTGGAAGTATAGAAATATATTTTAGTGTACTATACCTTGAGTGTTTTATTTGAAATATCAGTCCAACACAAGGTAAATCCATTTAAAGTCACTGGTTTGATGCGTATCCATTAGTAAGTAAATCCAAGTAAAGTCTTCAGTTTCTTATTTTTCTTAGTATAGTAAATCCGTGTTAAGTCATCAGTGTTATAAATTTATTTCACTATAATCCATGTAGAAGACTTTTTATTCTACAAAATCTTAGGTACATAAAACCCATAATAACAATCAATCATTGTAAAAGTTATTTTTGTAAGAGCCATGTGTCAAGAATTTGTTTTCTTTTTTCTTTTAAACCCCAGCTGACGGGGGTTTGAGGTTATCTATCATGACGTTTTAAGTTAACATAACACCAAATGCACGGGGGGTGTTGGTAGTGGTGAAGGTTTAACACGTGCTTTTGTTTGTGTTACGAATTTTTTCGATTTTAGTGAATTTTACCTTCTATCGAGACTATTCTGTGTTTGTGTTGACGTGTAAGGTTTGTTTTAACTCGAACTTTTTATTTTTTTAAAGATTTGACCCAGTATCCACGATGGATACCAAAAAGCCCCCTGACCCTCCTGATCCCTTTGAATACACTCCGGTGTTAACTGTTTCTCTCCCCGACGACAATGTGCTAGAAAATACAATGGACTCCGAATCGACAAGTAGTAAAAGATTAGCTACTTCACCCCCGACTACTATAACAAACCCTCCAAAGCTACAAAAAAAAGAATTTGGGAGACAATCGTACACGTTAAAGGACAACCCACCCTATATTGTACATGTTTCTTTGAAGGATGGCCAGACCCCAGGTACTGTTCTGCACCCGGTTAAATTTGGAATGTTTTTAACAAAAAATAACTACAGCAACATTCTCCTAGGTAGTGTCAAACGCCTGGGAAGGAACCGGGTGTCAGTTGAGTTTAAGTCTCACCAGGATGCGAATAGTTTCTTAATTAGTCATACATTAGTCCAAAATAACTTTGTTGCAACTATTCCTCAATTTAATATTACTCGTTTGGGTCTCGTCAGAGACGTACCAAGTGAATGGACAGAAGATGAGGTCATAGAGAATATCAAAGTTCCTGCTGGATGCGGCCCCGTTATAAAGGCAAGGAGAATGAGCCGAAAGGTGACTTCTCTGGGTGTTACAGAGTGGAAACACACTCGTACTGTAGTTCTCACTTTTGACGGGCAAGTCTTACCTAAGCGAGTTTATTGTTTTTATTCTGCCCTTTCAGTCGAAAGATATATGTACCCAACTATTCAATGTTTTGACTGTTGTCGTTTCGGTCACACTCGTACTGTATGTCGCTCGCAACCCCGCTGTTTCAAATGTGGTCAAGACCACCCAGGTGATGGATGCCAAGTATCTACTGACTGTGCCATTTGCATATCTTGTTCTGGCAATCATTATGCCAATGATAAAGCTGGGTCGGCAAAAGGGCTTAAAAGCTCTCATGGCCGAGAAATCTGTTTCCTATGCGGAAGCAAGTCAGGTTTTTCCACCAGTGTCACGATCATATGCTGAAGTGTCAAGAGCTTCCCAAAAATCCAAACCAACAACCAATTTTCCTCAATACCCCAGTCCAGCTCCCCAAACACCAAAATCATACCGTAAAACGGTCTTTCTCAAACCTAAATCTCACGCCCCTCTTTCACCTAGTTACGATAGGCAGGCTCATCAAGCCCTTACTCAGGATTACTTCTTCTCTCCTTCCCAAAATGGTTGTGCCTTCCCTAGGGAAGGTGCTAGTAGTCCTGATAAGTCTGATAACATACTAAATATTATAGCCAATATGCTAATAACTGTATTAGCTAACCCTGCTCAATCTTTACCTGACCACGTTGCCAATAAACTGACTTCAATTGTCCATTATATTAATAACATTCCATCCCCTGACATTCCTGCAATGGAACGTGAGGAGTATTTCTCCCAGAAAACCTGACCTACTCTTTTTAATTAATAAATTTAAACCATCGGTCTGCGGCATCGCTGAGACGTGGCTTCGTTCTGAAAGCAATTTCAGGATCCCATGTTTTGTTGGTGTTCGTCATGACAGATCAGATGGATATGGAGGATGTGCTTTGTTCATCAATAACAAAGTATCATTCTCCCAGATCCCTTTACCCTTCGTTGGCGACAACATCAATGTTGTTGCTGTTAAGGTCGAGGGTATAAATATTTTTTCTTTTTATATTGCACATCCACATTTTGAGGACCTTGTTTTAATTAAAAATCTACTAAGTAGTGTAAACGGCCCATTACTTGTCATGGGAGATTTTAATTGTCATCACTACCGGTGGGGATCGGATTCTTGTAATAGTACTGGTGCTGGCCTGGTGGATATATTGGACGATCTTGACCTTTGTATTATTAATGATGGCAGTGCCACACGTAGGTCCGGATTAGGACAAAGTAATAGTTGTGTTGATATCACATTTTGCTCATCCAGCATAGCCAGCCTTTTTGTTTGGAGTCGCTTAGATATGACCTACGGGAGTGATCACTATCCCATCACAGTTGAAATTCCTTCTAAATCTCTTCCTGATAAAACCTACCCTCCCTTACTAAAGTACCAGCTGAACTCTGTGGATTGGGATCTTTATTCAAAAATTTTAGACCTTCGTATCTCTTCCCTCCCACCCATCAATGATGAAAATGCTCAAGAATGTTTTACGTTTTTTTCCAACACCGTATCCGCTACAGCTGATGATTGCTTCCCTTCAAAAAAATCACCTACAGGCAAAATCCCTTCTCCGCCTTGGTGGGATAGGGAATGCACTGCCATGATCAGGGCCAGAAATGAGGCGGAAGAGACTTTTAACCTTGAAATGAACCTGGATAATCTTCTCGCCTTCAACAGAATATTGGCGAAGTCCAGGAAATTGACTAGAAAAAAGAAAAGAGCCGGCTGGGTATCGTTTTGTAGTTCTCTGAGTCCATCCACCCCAGCGTCGGTGGTGTGGCAAAGAGTGAAAAGTTTTAGAAACAGTTTAAAACCATCTCCCACGAACATCTTGTCTGAAGATTTGGGGTATAAATTTTTCACTAAAGTCGCCCCAGTCTATGTTCCTGGTATAGACGAAATAAACTTTGCTGGTTCTATAAATTCGAATGATCCTCTTGATGAGCCATTTTTCCTTGACGAACTTAAAACGGTTCTCACTTATGTTAAGGATTCCGCTCCTGGCGTGGACGGATTCCCTTACTCTTTCATTGCAAAAGCGGGTGTAAAATGCCACCAATATTACCTGGACTTAGTCAATTTCTGTTTCATCTCTGGGTATATTCCTCCAGCTTGGAAGGTTCAACTGGTTGTTCCGCTGTTAAAACCCGGCAAAGATCCTAGTGATCATTGCTCTTATCGACCAATTGCTTTATCGTCTATTCTTATTAAACTTCTTGAACATCTAATTAAAAACCGCCTGGAATGGTTAGTTGAAAATAGAAAACTGCTTCCAACGACTCAATTCGGCTTTAGGAAAAGTCTGGGTACTACTGATAGTGTGGGTATCCTCACATCAGAGATCCGGCTGGCCCTTAGTAGAGATGAGTCTGTGGTAGCCGTATTTCTAGACATATCAGCTGCCTATGATTCTGTCCTCCTCCCAGTTCTCAGGCAAAAGCTGCATGAGCTGAGAATACCGGCTAGGATTATTCAGATCATCTGCATTATTATTTCAAACCGCACTCTTCAGCTAAGGATTCCAGGGGATAACTCCGAGCAGAGGGTGACCTGGCGAGGTTTACCTCAGGGATCCGTAATCAGCCCCATACTCTATAATATTTACACTTCCGATCTTCCTTCATGCTTAAATTATAATTGTAAAATTCTTCAGTATGCTGACGATATCGCATTATTGGTCTCTGGCAGTTTCATAGAGGATGCCGCTCTCTCTTTGAATGTCTCTTTGTCCTCATTAAAGCAATGGCTTCTCGATCACGGGTTGTCTTTGAGCGCTCCTAAGAGTACAGCTGTTATTTTCACTCGCAAACGTCTTGTTCCCCAGGTTGACATTAATATAGATGGTCAAGCTATCCCGATCAAGGAAAAGGCCAGGTTTCTGGGAGTTACCTTGGACTCCAAAATGTCGGGTGTGGATCACATCAACAATGTTGTTAAAAAATGTGAGGGCTCAGTATCAGTACTAAAAGCTTTATCTGGAGTCTGGTGGGGAGCTCACCCATACACTCTAAAATTAGTGTACAATGCTCTGGTCAGAAGTGTGATGGACTATTGCTGCTTCTTACTTGAACCCTGTAATAAAGAGGCGCTTCGCAAACTAGACGTCATTCAAGCCAAATGCCTTAGGATTGTCGTAGGAGCAATGAAATCCTCCCCTATAAATGCCCTCCAGGTAGAATGTGCAGAGCCTCCCCTTAACCTTCGAAGACAATACTTAGCAGATCGTTTCCTGCCAAAAGTTTTCTCTCTGTCGTCCCATCCCTTACTTCCCATTTTAGAACAAATACACCTCTCTTTAGATGTAACCCCATATTGGAAACATTAATCGTTTCCCCCGTTGATGAATAGGTACAGAGAGCTTAAAAACCTCTCCTCACCTGTTTGTCAGTATCCCACCCTACCAATATTTTCTTCCGCATATGAGGTGGTCCACTTTAGGCCAAACGTCGTTTTGGAGCTTGGTATTTCACAGAATTCCAAGAACGTAAAAGGTGACTTTGATCGGGCCATCGAGAAGTACTGGAGGGGTTGGAATCTATTTTACACTGATACGTCAAAATTAACTTCAACAGGATGCACAGGAATTGCAACATATTTTCAGAATTCCAGAATTGCCCTTTTCTTTCAGTGCCCTCCGGAGGTTTCGGTATTTACAGGGGAATGTATTGGCATTTTAGAAGCAATTAATTTTATAAAAACGCATAATATTCAAAATTCAGTAATTTTTTAGATTCGCGCAGTAGCATTCAGGCTATAAGTCAAAATCAATTAAAATCAAAAATTCATAGTCAAATTATTATAGACATTCAAAATTTACTCTTTACTTGCTCTAACAACGGTTTAAGCATTGAAATAGCTTGGGTTCCCAGTCACTCGGGTATAGGTGGCAACGAATGCGCTGACTCGTTGGCTAAATTTGCTACATCCAACCCTGTTGACCAAAAGCATTATGTCATCCATAGCTACGACTTACGGGCTGATACAAAACTTAAAATGCATAACGCCTGGTCAACAGTGTGGCAGGTAAGTTCAAAGCACAAGGGGGCATACTACGCCAGTATCCAATCCGACATCCAGCGGAAACCCTGGTTTTTTAAATGCACTAAATTATGCAAAAGTACTGTCTCATCCTTGTGTCGGCTAAGACTCGGTAGCTGCTGCAGTCCAGTATTCCTGAATAAGATTCGTGTTCGTGACAATTCCTTGTGCGAATGCGGTCTTGATGATGGTACTCTGGACCATATCTTTTTTTCATGTCCTTCAAATTCCCAATCTTTTGATTTGTACCATATGCTACCCAAAATTAATATCACCCTTCCTACTAACTTCCATTCCCTCTTGACTAACTTTTCTCCTAAACTAATCCAAATCCTCTCAAAATTCTTAAATGACAATGGTATAAAAATGTAGTCTGGTGTGTAATAAATAATAATTATAACTTTGTGAATGTCTGTGTCGTTTTATAATAGAGTTATCAATTTATATATTTATAATTAAAAAAAAAAAACATGTTATTTAACAAAACTTGTCTTGTCCTTTCAGCTACTAAAATTAATAAATAATAACTACCACAAAGTGCAAAGTTCGACGGCCTTGCTGTGCTGCCGTCACTACATGACGCTGGCAGAATAGTCGACATCGGATCAGTTGCCAAAAGGAAAAGAAAAAAAAATGCACGGTGCTGCAGCTTACTGCGTAAAAGGAGGCGCCATTCACCAACAAAATGTTAACAACTATGGTCGAGAAATAAACATTTTTGTAGGTACCTATTTTGTATTTATTATAAGACACTTGTCGTCGTCAAAAACTGTCAAAATTGTCGAATTGTCACGTTTATTAACAGGCCCCTGGTTTGTAACCATGGACTTAGTAAGTACTATAGTAATTAAAACCAACTATCCCTAAAGGTTGTGATGTCTATTACGCCCTTTCAGGTGGAACCTTCAGGGTAGCCCGCGAAATTCAAATTTACTTACGGTTTTTGCAATTTGCAGGTCACTGTCAGGTTGTATTTTGATTAAAATATGATTCGCGGTCGTAACAAATATGGTTTTACGGAATTATAATCATTAGAATCAGCAATACATCTCTCTGAGTTCATATTACTGTATTAAATGACTATTTCATGAAATCATGACATTTGACACCAATTCTAACTTAAGGAGTTGTCTTGCTGATTCTAATGATTATAATTCCGTAAAGCCATATTTGTTACGACCGCGAATCATATTTTAATCAAAATACAACCTGACAGTGACCTGCAAATTGCAAAAACCGTAAGTAAATTTGAATTTCGCCGGCTACCTTGAAGGTTCCGCCTTAATAATCCATAGTGGATAGTAATTTTAGTACTGGTAATTTTAATCTGTGGACAAGAGTATTTGGTAACATTGGGTTAAGAACCGTCAAATTATTTTTCTTGATCTTGGGATTTGACGTTTGACTTTACGTAACAATTGCTGTGCTCTAAAAGCGGAGGTTATCGATACCTATCCACAAAAATTTGCAAAATGTTGGGCCGTTTGGGAAAGAAACATGTTGAAATCGCCGCATCATTCGCCACATCAGCGGTCGGCTTCGGAGGCGCGGCTTTCGTCGGTCTCCTGTATTTCACGGACTGGAGACTGTTCTGTGCCAACATCCCCTTCTACGGAGGAAAATTCAAGGATGTGGAAGAAGAGAAGTAAATGAAGAACAGAACATGAAGCTAACTCATCAAACGTGAATTGTATACCTATTTATTTAGATTTTATGTAATTACAATATCTAAGTTAGTGTTATCGATGTCGTGTTTCTTTGAATTTACCCTTTTCCATCGTGGTGAGCTCTAAGGGCGAATAATTGATAAGTTATACAAAGTTACACCATACTTCAAATCCTATATGATGCATATTTTCCACTACTTATTACCACTGATATAGAATACCTTTGTGCTGGATCGAAGAAGGCATCAGACAATGAAATCAATCAATCAAGTCATTTTTTCAAATTAGGCTGAGAATCCACTTTTCGATCGTCAAAATTAAGTACATAAAACAGTTCCCCAAAATGCCCGCCCTTAACCACTTCCTAGTGGTTTAGCTGGGATGAAGTGGCTCAACAAACTCCCCAGCAGTATAGCTGTCTGTTCAGTTAGAGAAACTTTATTCTATACAACAGTAGGTATGCAAAGTAAATAACATTATGAGACACAGCCATAAGTCAGCTAGCCACACCAATATACCATTCTACAAATCTACAATGAAAACAATGTACTATACGATAAAACCGTGCACTATACGATACAGAAAGTCCATTCTGCAATTAAATCAGTTTAACTTTAAAGTGAAACTTGTAGATAGTACCAGGAGTAGAACAGTTGTGCTTCTAGTATGTTGCCACTTGTCTTAGTATGTGGGCAAGGCTCTCATTGGAGCTCTTCGATGTAAGTGTCAGGGTTAACTACATGTTATGATTTTAACATTATTATTGTCTGGCAACAATTATGGAGATATACACATTTATAACTATACAGGGTGGCAGGGACATTGACGCGCATCCTATTACCATGGATTCAGCACATGATTCTGAAAATCAGTGTTGAAATTTTTTGTTGGTTATTAAAAAACAAATTAGCTGTTCCATACTATTTGACCGAGTAGGTGTTGCACTTTTCTATGAAATAGCAGATTATTTTTTAATAATGGACGAAAATTGTCCACACTTGGTGGTGTAGAATCATATGCTGAATTCATGGTTACCTACATTTTGCACGTCGATGCCCCTGCCACTCTGTATAGCACACAGATTTTCCTCACAAGATTGATTGAGTTAGTAGTTGAAATGCTTTTAAACATAATCGGAGCTGTTAGTCATGATAAACTTGTGGGTGCCTTGTCTCATTACTAGAAAACAACACAAGTTGTTACTACAACCTGCGAGCTAGTATTTGCACTGGTGCAACGTGGTGAGTAAAACTGTTGCTTTGGTCTAGTGGTTGCAAGTGTTACTGCTGAGTATGTGGTCGGTCCTGGTTTTGACTCCCAGTTCGGCAAAGAGTTACTGGGTTTTTCCATCAGAAATTTCTCAGTCTGGAGTTTGTACCCATTTAATGGCAATAGGCTTGCACCCTATTACATGGGACTTAAACATAAGCGAAAAGTGGGTGTACTACAGGCACAACTCTCCCTCCCATAAGAGATATCAGGTGCGATGTTGTTTTGTTCCACAAGTAAAACTGTTGAGGTACCAACTGCAGTCAGTAATTCATAAAGTTGTTGATTGCAGGCTGGTAAGTAACTGATTAACTGTAGATCCAGCCCACTAAATTGTAATTTTTACTACATAATAGGTAAGTAATGAGGAGAATACACTGAAGTAAGATTTTATTGATTTATTCAAGTACAGTGACAGATTTAAAAAAGTGCAAATAATTCTCTAACTAATGTGATTTTAATAGCTACCTGTATCTACTTACAAATTAAAACTATGTTCTTTAATAAGTAGGTACCTATATCTAATTACAACACATAAGAAATAGGTACTTAGTAAAATATAACAGCCAAAAGGACACTGTAGGGCCTTGCTGGCATGCTCACTACGATACTGTAACAACATACAATAGCCGAGCAGTGAACTGACACGCACTGGCACCTGCGCCTTCCACTTAGTCTAAGTAACTCTAGTAAGTAATACCTAATATTCATAAGCTTAGTTGTCATAGTTACCTACTAACTAGATCTGAGTAAATGTTGGGTTATGTTGTAAGTCTGAACATAGGCTGTGGCCTTGCAATATAGTCTGTAGTCACAGACTACCTATAAACAGGTTCAAATTAAATTAGCTAGCGAAACTGCAGACGTGATGGGTATCGATATCTAAACACGATAAAGTTTATTTTGCGGGTCAACGACCTCTGGTAGTTTTGGTAGGCACTTGAAGTTTTGAGTTGAAAAAATCTGTTATGTTTTATTTAAAACCCATCACGTCTGTCAAGTTTACATAAAAAAAATTTTTTTTTTAACTGATATTCCAAGTGACTACACTAAGTGCGGTCGATAACCCCACAAAATAATTGATCAAATTCATGAATTTTCTGTTTAGATATCGATACCCATCACGTCTGCCGAGTTTCGGCTAGCTAATTTAATTTGACCCTGTACAGTCACGAGCACGAATATGTCAACACTTGGCAACTTTCAATAGCGATTTTTTTTGTGAAATAACGAATGCATAGTTAAAATACGACATATAACATAAACCTATGGGTTCGAAAATACTATGTTCGTAACAACATAAAATTTCATTCAAAAATTAAGGAGAAAATAGCTTTTAAATTTAGCCAATTGTATACATATTAATGCTCGTGACTATACATGTAAATATATATATATATATATATATACATATAAATAGATAAGTAATAATGTTTTCTCTGTAAGTACCTACTAAAGACCTGCAGCCACTGAATACACCACGTACTGTCATAGTACCTACACCACAGAGTAGGTGTAGGTACCTACATTCGCATCCAGAACACTTCCGGGCAATGAAATATAATTCCATACCAATTGCCATTTCCCTCAGTATTTGCTGTAGAAATGAAATTTCATCCAGGATGAAATGACGAACAGGAAAAGTGCCATACCTATTTGAAGTTAGCGCGCAAAGGCAAAAGTCCTTATTCGAGTTCAATGTAGGTAGGTAAATGTTTTGTGAGGTCACTTTCCTCTTTTACATTTCATTTCAACCGACAAATGCGATAAAAAATGCAATGTATGCTGAAAAAAAAAGATCAAGTAATGGTGCCATAAGACAGATAAATACCTACATAACAGGTGTATTTTTTGTATTAAATTCCCAGCTGAACCATTCGTCTTTTGACAAATAATAAAATGCGATGCTACTTGCCTACTCAGTAAATTAAATGTTTCTTTTGAGTAGGTACCTACTTATTTAACTTTAATATGGAGGGTACCTTTTCTCCAAGGCCTGTTAAATTTTTCTGCCCAGTAAATTTAAGTAAGTACTTAAGTAGGTATTTGTATTAAATAATTATTTATTATTAATCACGGACTTGAAAAAAAAGAAGGACTTCGCGCCACGCATAATCGAAAGGGAAGCACCGTACCGATCCATGGACGTGTGTTTAAATAAGTGTCTTACTTGTGATACTTATGTTATTCTTTGACACTTTTTCTGGGATGTATAATTATTTTTACACCATTTCACAACACAAGAAGGCATTATTTATTTTATTACTTGACGTAAACAGTACCTACCTACAATGACGCCGTAGTGCCGCGTAGTGGCACCTTATGATGTAAATGTGTGCGTGAGGCATGTTTGTACTTATAAATAATTTAAAGATGTCCATAGTCCACAACCACATAAGTACTACTACCCATATCAATCAAACTCAAGGTCAGCCCCATATATATAATGTACTCTGTGGCCAGCCCTAAAGAAGTACGTAAATACGTATACCAACACATACCTATTATGTGGGCATTATCGGATCTATACTTACATACCTACAAACCATTTACAACAAATTATTTGTTTTTATCTCCATCTATTCTTGGGTTGCTTGATAATAAATGTGTAGGTATGTAAAGCAAATGTAAAGTATATAATTAACAAATTCCTGATCTTGGGACGATTAAACACTAAAAATAAATTATAATCTTTTAATTTTAATATTTAGGCCAAGTTGGGTACTCCCTGGACAGTTTAGCAAGTTGTGTCAAATAGTAAGTACCTAGAGTTAAGTATTTACCTAAGTAAGTAATGCTTTTTAATACATTAATAATCTACTACCTACCTACCATAATTAATAATAAATTAGGTTTATTTGGGGTTCGAAGAAAGGAAGCATAATATTAAAGTGTAACTTAGGTACACATTACTGTAGGTACTTATGTGTATAAAATTGTACAGTTAAAATTCGTTAATATTTTTAGGACGGTACCTAGTTGCTCACGCCGAGCAGTCGCTTCGCGATTTCGTTTTGCAAACATTCCTTGGGCAAGCTATTGTTACACAACGAACATTCATTCGCGATAGGTACTAAGGCGATTATCACACTGCCACGCAACACGCTGCATGTTGCGTGTCAACGCACCTACGCGCGTACTTACGGGAGTGCAGATCTGCATCATCGTGCGGGTTTTTTACGCACTCACGCGCGTAGTTGCGTTTTGTGGATTCACGGCGGCTCTGACTCATTTCCTCAGTTCCATTTTCAAACACACGTCAAGTCCATGCAAAATCACGCACGGCACTGCGAGACTCGGTGTGCTATACCTTGCGTCTCGCCCCGCACCCACGCGCGTGTGCGCATGTTTCTCCGCTTGTAGGCGCGTGATCTGAATGAACGCGCGTGGATGCATTTTCTGTGTGTTGGACTGTGCGTGTTTTCTATACAAACGGAGATACTTACAAGCAACGTTAAAACACGCATTCACGCGCTACGCTGCGTGGTGCGTGGCAGTGTGTTAATCGCCTAAAATTCGTTCGTTGCGTTGCGTAACAAGCTCGGGCAACAAATGTTTGTCGAACAAATTCGCGAAGCCAATACTCGTCGTGAGTACGGTCCTATAAACAGTAGAGTAATCATTTATTAAGATCTCATAAATTACAGTGTCGGCAAAAAAACATAATGTTCATGTAAGTACTAAGTATCTGATTTAAAAGAGGAGATAATTCCAGTGTATTTAAGATGGGTAAATGTATTTTCAAATAAAGGGGTTCTTAAGTCCATCCCCTTTCCAATAGTAGGAACTCTGCATCTCCATACGTGTACAAGAGTGCCAGTAATATGTCTGTAATGCTGTCGGACGATCGCGACGAGGTTCTATACATATGAATAATATAGCCTGTGGGCTTTCATCAAGCTTTTTGATTAATGACTGACGAAGAGCTATAGTGGAAGGTTGCGCATCAGCTACGGGCAAGTGGAGACTCGCAGAGCCGCGCGTGGCGGCTAGAAGCGCAGCTCGGCGTCCCCGCTGCCGGCGCCGTCCTCGTCGTCGGCCGGCGCGCCCTCCGCGCCCTCCTCGGGCTTGTCGCCTGCAATCACGTTCTCACACTTTAGTTTGCAAGTGCGTGGTAAAAGATAGATATAAACGTGAACGAGATAACAGCAGACCGAGGCGGGACGTTCGCAGGACCTACGAGAAGATCATAGGTAGGTCGGCACGTACCGGGGCAGGCAGGGGCGCCCTTGGTGCGGGAGCCGGGCAGCTCCTGGCCGTGCGCGTCCACGCACCAGCACACGGCCAGCGCGGCGTGGCACTGGCGCGGCCGGTAGTAGCCGCGCGCGTCGCACGCCGGCACGTAGGCGCCGCCGCCGGGCGGGTGCGCGCGCGCCAGCGCCGTGCAGGGCCGCGCCGCGCGCCGCAGGCAGCCGCACCACGCCGCGCGCGACACGCCGCCCGCGCCGCCGCACGACGACAGGAAGGGCCGCAGGCAGCGCTCGCGCTCGTCGTGGCGCAGCGCGTACAGGTTGGTGGCGGACAGCAGGCCGTCGCCGTCCGTGTCGAGGTGCGCGAACATCCAGCGCACCTCCGACTTGCAGTCGCTCGGGAAGCCTGCGGGGAGCGAGCGTTAGTTCTGACGCCTGTCTCTCGTCGTCAGGTGATCGCTGGAACCGTTCGCTTACCGTCCGCCGGCGGCGCTGTTGCTCCCGCTTCGTCCATTAGAACCGAAAACCAGTCGAGAAGTCGATTCGCCATCTTGTCCAGCGCGCAACCCTCGGATCCTGTTGATGTTAGTATTTATAGGCAAAATTATTGTAACCATAATAAGTAGATATATTATCTAATCGAAATAACTCGAAAACCTTCATTGGGTCATTGCATATATCATTATGATCAACTTTTACTATGTGAAGAACTCGTCCATCGCCCACAATGGACCAAAGTGTAATGGTGTCACCTTGTGCGAGCCGCCGTCTCGATTGCCTTTCTGGCAGAACCTCGTTGTGTGAAGACTCAGGTTTTCGTCGCCGCCAATCCTGTAACAGTTTAAAGTTGTAACCGTCACTTTAAATAGAACAATCATTACGATCCGACGGGCTAGCTTAGAGCATCCCTCTATTAGTGCGACCCAATGGCTCGCAGGTTCATTGTAATGTAGTGGTGCTCGTAACGTACCGTATCGTAGTCATGTGGGCGCACGCGCAGGCGCTGGTGCGGGCGCGGGCGGCGACGCGGGCGCGCGCACGGACAGAAGCCGCGGCACGCCAGCCGCACGGGCCGCGCGCCGCGCCGCACGCAGTTGTGCAGGTCCAGGCGGCACAGCGACGAGTACGTGCGGTTGTCCGAGCCGCACAGGAACTGCGCGCGCAGCCGTCCCGGGCAGCCAACGCATCTACGCAACCATGATTGTTACAGTAGCAGTAGGCACCAGGCGACACACAGAACGCGCTTGCTAACAGTTTGGTAACTTCAATAAGAAATGAAATATTAATAATACCCATGTTAATTTAACCTTTACTTAATTCAGAGGCTTAATTTGGTGTTACATACACACCTAACCATATCAGCCCCATCGTCAATTCATAACACACGAAATAATTTCTTGTTCGAATAAATTATTGAGTTTTAACGTTGGTCTACCTAAACCTTACTGTAGTTAAGGCAGATGTGTGGTGGTGTAAGGTCGCTCACCGCTTGGCGTCGTCGGCGTCGAGGTCGGGGTCCGGGTCGGCGTCGCGCGCGCTGGCGTCGTAGAACACGTCGTCGTCTTCGTTGTCGTCGCGCTCCCACTCGCCCCCGCCGCCCGCGCCCCCGCCCTCCCGCGACTCGCCCTCCCACCCGCCACCGCCGCCGCTTGCAGCCACTATGATGTCACTGGGGAATTCAACCATGAGTGCATAGTCATATCTACTTTAAGACACTGCTCCAGCCTCAAATTATAGAAGAAACGTAGGTGTGCTTGCTGTCACTTGGGTAGGTACCTATTGCTATTAAATAGGTAGGTGAAGTTTAGAAATTCATTACTGACAGAGAAAACACTATTAAGAGGGAGGGTAGGGGGGGTAGGGTATGAGATGTATTACCCTCTTCGTAAGATGTCCTTCTTGGTGGCGCAGAGCGCGGTGAAGGCGTCTCTCAGCACGCACACCTCGCGCTTCTTGCACACTAGCGACCGACACAGCGAGTCTGCAAATATATTAACAATACCATAACTGCCTCTTCCTATCTTACTTCCTCCTTATTCCTTAACTTCTCCAAATTACAGGTAGGTGAGTAATGCTCCCTGTGCCCTCATTCGAAGATAGACTGCTTAAAAACAGGTAGGTACTCACTATGGGGATCGTACACATATCGGCGAGGTCTGCGCGAATGAGCACCATTCGTCACCGCTGTCACTCCGGACTCCTGTCAAAATAACCAAAACTTGGTCGTTATCATAACTACCAAAACCGGTGCAATAATCAAAGATCTCTACACACATCAAAAAAAGTTTGCGATCAGTTTGAAAAGCCGAAATCTTTTTTGTTACTGTAGACTATATTATAATTTATCTTCTGTTTAGATTCTTTACTTAACCTAAAATATAGAATTAGAATATAAAACAAATTCAATTGTTTTTCCATACAAAAAGAAATAGAATCCAAGCTTATGCTCATTCAGAAATCTGACTTAGTCAATTTTAAAGTAATTATAATATAATAATATATTTAAAAAAAAAAACACGTGTGGCACTCGGGGACTGCCGCGGTAAAGCTATTGCATAGCATTTTTTATCAACTTATGCAATCTGCTTACGTATTCGTCCGATTTCGGACCAGCTCGTCTCGATCCGTGCGAGCTTCGTACAGTCGTACCATATACATACACGTTAAGCGAACGCTCGGCCGAGCTACATGGTAGGCGGAGTAGGGGGTGTTAGGTTTTATTTTCGTTACGGAATTTCTTGATTCGGTCGCCGCGCTCAAAGCCCGCGATAAAAGCTATGCAATAGCTTAAAAAAAAAATGCTAAATGAATCTAGTTACTTGGTTTCACATTAAATTATTTATTGAAAACTCTAGTGAAATAAAACACGTGTGGCACTCGGGGACTGCCCCGGTAAAGCTATTGCATAGCATTTTTTATCAACTTATGCAATTATAATTATTTATTTATTTTTGATTTATGCAGTATTTTTTTTCTTTGATATTAATTCAAGTACAGTCGTACCATATACATACACGCTAAGCGAACGCTCGGCCGAGCTACATGGTAGGCGGAGTGGGGGGTGTTAGGTTTTATTTTCGTTACGGAATTTCTTGATTCGGTCGCCGCGCTCAAAGCCCGCGATAAAAGCTATGCAATAGCTTAAAATTGTTCAATTTATTTGAAAATAATTTGGGATGGGGGGTCTCCACTCCTTTGTTGCCGCAAGGCCTCCAGACCTCTAAATCCGGCCCTGTGTGTGTACAATGCTCTGGTTTTTGCACGCATGACCAATGTTAGTGGCTGCACCCTTAGTTTTGATTGCCAAACGCCCCAACAGATTGCCAAATGTATTTCTCAGGCGCTTCATAATGCTGCGGTCACATTGTCGCGATAAGGCGGCCTACACGTCGCGCGTTCTCTCTCGCACACCGCTCGACCGACGCGACGTCTCGCTGTGAACAGAGCGCGCGAAGTGTAGTTCACTATAATTATTATAGTGACAATGTAGTCGTAGGTACCTTCCTAGGTACCTACTTATGGAAAACCTGCTACCCCTCATTTACAACCAACCACCAATGAAACAACGCAATAACTTAATAAAACATTTTAACTATCCATGCACGCTCTGGCTCTGGTTCTGGTTCTTGCTTTGGTGCAAACTGTATGTAAGTGCAGCAAGCAACTTTTATTTATATAAATAAACAAACTATTATTAATATTTTAACTTTGATAACATAGTTGTTAACTTTATAGTTAACAACTATGTTGCTAATACAGCATGAACAATAATTATTTATTGTTCATGCTGTGGTCTCCAATAACTGAAGGAGTAGTACCTACACCAACATATTTGATGCTTGATGTTGCTCATTACCTATTTACATGTTATTTAGTGTGTACTAGCTTCAGCCCGCGACTCCGTTCGCGCGGAAGTCGTAAGACCACACAATATTCTAAAATGACATCCTTTTTACAAATCTTTCCTGTATACTTACTACCTAATTGCACAAAACTGATCCTCTGACTGATGCTGAACCATCCTCTGAACCATAGATATTTTGCGGTTAACTGTAGAAGAATATGAACACAATGCAATATTGTTTTCCCCCATAGCAAAGAGTGAGATAATTTGTATCCTACAGACTAACAAAACTTATTGCGGTTACTACATTTTTTTTAAAAAGAACTTAATTTAAATCGCACCTAGTTTCTGGTAGAACCCTTGGGACAACTAGATATGGTACAAACATTGATGCAGTGTTTTCACGATTCGTCGCTCTTGTAACTTCTGACGTTTATGTATCGTATTTAGTTTCCACAAACCTATTGTCACAGTAATTAATAATGACGTTACTATTCACGAAATGAATAATCTCTACTCTCTACAATTCTACATAGTATAAAACAAAGTCGCTTTTATTTATTTATTAAAACTTCATGCACAAGTAAAAAAATACTGTACAAAGGCGGACTTAATGCCTGAGGCATTTTCTACCAGTCAACCTTAGGGTGATGCAGAGACTAAACATGGCAGGTACAATATACGGGATAGATAGCTCGGAAATAACTATAAAATACAAGAATAAATATTAATACATACATATAAACAAAATAAACTTTGTCAGTAGAAATAACGATCGGTAGAGGAGAAAAACGAATCCAGCAAATCAACGCTGAGATGTTTCGGCCAGCTTCTGACGGATATGCTCACGTGCCTTCACTTTAAAAGATAACCGACTGGTTGCCATCTTGATGTTCAGAGGGAGCGCTTTCCAAAGAAAAACCGCCTGGACAAAGAAAGAAGAATGAATGAAGCCAGAACGGTGAGAAGGACATCGTAGAAGACGATTGTTGGTGGAACGAAGATTTTTCCTATGGGCAGAGCATAAATATTGAATTTGGGAGGTCAGTTACGAAGGAGAAGTGGGTTTGTCGAGAATAGAGAACAACTTGGACAGTGCCCTCAACTCTCTGCGCTCACGAATGGGTAACCATTTTAAAAGCAGTCTGTGCACAGACACAGGTCGTACTTACGAAGATTAAAAACAAATCTAATGCAATTACTCAGAAGGCGGTCGAGTTTATTGAGGAGATCTGCATTCAGGTCATAATAACACACATCACCATCGTCAATTATAGGAAATATTAGAGACTGTACAAGCATTGCCTTTATGTGTGACGGGAGAAGGTTTTTCAATCGATAGAGCGACCGCAACGTTCCGGTGACTTTTGACTTACAGTTGTGACCTGTTTTCGCCAGTCAAGACAAGTGTCGACATGCAGACCAAGATTCCTAACATCGGAGCTAAACGGGATGACTGAGTTGTCGAAGATTACAGGCGGCACAGTTAAGCCATTCAGCTTCCTCATACTGTAGGGGCTCCCTACTATGATAGCCTGACACTTGGTGGGGTTAACCGCCACGCCAAATTGATAAGACCAGTTTTTAACGACATCTAAATCCCGGTTTAGCTCCTCAATCGCATCGGATATGTTGTCAACATTTGCCCGGCAGTAAAGCTGCAAATCGTCAGCATAAAGATACGCAGTCCGAAGCTCGGTGGTAATGAGGTTAATAAACATGGAGAATAAAAGAGGAGATAATATATCGCCTTGAGGGACGCCAGCTGCAAGATCATACCAATTCGACAAAGAGTCTCCGGCATAAACAGACTGCTGATGTCCCCGAAGATACGCTTTTCGTGTCTGAACGCTTAGATTTTTTAAACTACGCAACGGATTTTAAAGCAGTTTTCATCAATAGACAGAGTGATTCAAGAGGAAGGTTTATATGTATAATACATGCATATTATAGTAGGAAAAAGCCGAGAAGTTAAAGGATTTGTAATGTGATATCGCAAAAAACATATTTTTGTGCGCTTACATTGCAAACGCTGGCCAAACCTTACGAGATAGATGAAAATAATTTACTACGGAATTGTACCTATATCATATAAAGATCTACAAAAATGTCCACGATGGTATATGACTATCTACTAAGGATAACCCACAGTAACCATTTTTATCTTTAAATAATGAGATAATTACGAAGCTATTTTAAACAATACAATATTAATCCTTATCCAATTAAATACGTTGGATAAGTTGTGTACTTAATGTAGATCAAATTGGCCGTAGTTTACAGCATATCATTAAAATGAATATCTTAGAAGATACACTGTTTTAAAAGTGTAATATCTAACAATGGGGGTCGATATCGACCACTTAATTTGCGTATCATTAGGTAGTCATATTTAAGGTCCAGACGGCACAGCAGCAGCAGGTAAATACAGCTGTTAACATTATAATATAGCATTATATTATTAATATAGTCTAATCATAATAATAATATTATTAATCACTCCACACTGACACCACATTAGTATCTACATTGCACCCGTGCGAAGCCGGGGCGACTCGCTAGTGTAATATAAGTAGGTAACCTTTTTTTATTATGTAATATAATTGATGTATTTATAATATATGTATAAGTATTTTATCAAATTAATGTGAATAAATATATGCGTTTATTTACTTCTTTTGCCTATAATATAGTATGTATTTTAAGACAATCGTTTTTCAGGAGTAAACAACTCCAGACACGCGACGGAGCTGACACGCACAATATTTTCTTCTTTCGTCTTGTTAGAGATCCTACCTATATAAATAATGAAATCACACAGATAGCAAAGTGACGCAAACTACAGCTGCATCCTAATTACGTAACACACTATCTATCACAATCCGAATCATTTTGAAGCCTATTGCTAATCCATTGCTTCCTATGTTCGAAAAATTTGTCTGCACAAAAACGTAAATAACGCAATGAATGTTATTGAACCGTCAAAATGAAACCCATTCCTACTGTTAGTGTGTTACGTAATTACCCCGCAGGAGTGCGAATCGATAATGACTCATCAGTACATCACTATCGTACCTAGCCTAAAGGTTTTGTTTTCTGGATGCAAACGTTTTCGACCTCGCACTTACATTCTTAAGCTTTTCGACAAAGTATAGGTAGCCCAGGGCTTGTACTGATTTTAAAAGTCAATTAGAGGGGGCGCGTATGGTAAAAAATTGGGAACCGCTGTCTAGAAGATCACACCCAATCATAGAAAATTCGCTTCTCACATCCTTGACGATGCAACGGTGACTAACTACAGAATCCCTCAAGACAGTGTTCTCGGTCTTACAGTTTCAAAAATAAACGACCTACGTCTCCTCCCCCTCCATCTTCCCTTCTCTGGGCGCATTCTCTAGGACAGATGACACAGCTCAAAGTGTGCTTGCATAAAGAACCGGATTCTCAGTAAAGACAAGTCGGTACCGACCGGTGCGGCTGAAATAGTCCAATGTTAACTTATTCACTAATCATTGAATTATTCATCATTCATACAGAAACAGCTAAAACATGTAACCGTTTCTTACCGAAGATCAACCTGCAGTAATCTGTACCAGGTGAGGAGTCGGGCCCAAAAACTACCCGTATCTTTATGCAAGCACCCTAAGAGTTGTGTCATCTGTTCTAAGACTTGTGGTTTACGGTAAGGATTGGAACAGCACCAAAGTTGAACGCTCAAACAGCGCAACACCGCATGTATCTGTAGGTACCTATGTACTCTATATTGAATACCGATATTACTTCGTTAGCCTAGCCTAGGTATTTCCTTCTTCTTAGGGCAAATAAACATGCATCTACCTACCTAAGTACTTATATTTTCACCTCAAAAAGTTCACTTCAGCTATTAATATAATAATTGTGTTGTGTAAATAACGGCGCTGAGCTGGCACCGGCAGCGGGCGCCCCGGCGCGGCGACGTGAGCGGCGGGATGACAAACAATGTCGCCGCGCCGCCGCCTAGCCGCGCCGTCTACACCGCTGCTTCTCTATAGTAGGATTTCGCGGACGGCCCCGCCGCCGCCGCCGTCTTCCTGGCGACCGCTGGACTAGACCGACCTCCTTATTGACACCCCATTCAACTCGCGAATAACCAACCTCCAAAAAAAGAATAGTTACATAGGTTAGGTGTTATGACAACGATGTGTTGTGGTGGGCGTCGAAAGAAAAAAGGTTTGCCAGGGAAGTATGTAGAGTTAATTCGTGCTATGTACAGACAATCTAGTACCTACTATAGGTTGGCGACGGCAGGGGCCGGCGCGAGATGTCGTGCATTGTTCCACAGGGCTCGGTTCTGGAACCACTCTTGCGGAACATCAGATCCGACTGGGTATTGAGGGGCGAGCTCCAGCCGGGAGTGAACCTGACGTGTTACGCGGACGACACGCTGCTCACGGTTCGGGGGAGCTCGCACTGGGAGGCAGCGTTGCTGGCTACGGCGGCGGTCTCACAGGTGGTGCAACGCATGCGGCGTCTGGGCCTGGAGGTGGCCCTCAGTAAGTCGGAGGCTATCACTTTGTTAATGTTAATGTTTCATGCTGGATTATATTCGAACGCAATGTAAATTGTTACTGAATAAATAAATTGAAAAAAAAAATTGAACTCTCCGTGGCTCCCGACGGGCGCCACCGCCGGGATCACACATCGTGGTCGGGGGGCCCGAATCGCTGTCGAGTCTACCATGAAGTACCTGGAATTGGTACTCGACAGCCGCTGGGACTTCGGCCCCCACTTTCGGCGGTTGGCGCCCAAGTTGAGAGGCGCGGCAGGCGCGCTGTTAACGCTGCTTCCCAATTTGGGGGGCCCGAGCACCGCCTTCAGGCGGTTGTACGCGGGTATCGCGCGATACATGGCCCTGAGTGGGGCCCCGGTGCGGGCAGCTGACCTGGAGGCCCGCAGTATCACAGTGTTGCGAGTACCGTGCAGCACCATCACAGTGCAGCGATGGCCGTCAGAGTCATCAGAGGTATCGCACGAACTCCTACGAGGCGGCTTGCGCACTAGCCGGATCCCCGCCGTGGGACCTGGAAGCGAGAGCCCTCGTGTTACTCCATCGGTTGCGTGAGGAGGCGCGGACGCGGGGCATGGTACTGGTGCAGCGGCAGATCACGCTGCACCGGTCCGAGCTCCGTCAGGTCTTGCTGGCGGAATGGCGGGACAGGCTTATGCGCCCTATCACTGGCCTCGTCACCATCGGGGCGATCCGGCCGGTGCTCGACGACTGGCTCGGGAGGAGGCACGGCTCCCTGTCATTTAGGGTGACGCAGGTGCTCTCGGGGCAAGGCTGTTTCGGGAGGTACCTGCATCGCATAGGCAGGGAGTCAGACGCTCGGTGTCATCACTGCGTCCATTGCCTGGAGGTCACGGCGTGGCATTCGCTTGCAGGGTGTACAGCTTGGGAGGAGCCACGCCGTGACCTTGTTTCGGAAGTGGGAAGCGACCTGTCGCTTCATGGCTTCACGCTTTATGGTTGGGCGGTGCGGCGTCGTGAGACGCGGTGATCTCCTTCTGCAAAAATGACATGTCGCAGAAGGAGGCAGCGGAATGGGAGAAGGAGATGTCGAGTACTCTCCCGGCCCGCAGCAGGCGCACCGGGTGTCGGCAGAGGGTAGAGGGACGTCCACCGCCCCCTATCATATAGACCCGAGCTGGCAGCGCGTAATGTTCCACGCGCGCCTCTCTTAGACGTCGCAGGGGGATTCAAACACCTCACTCCCCCCGCTTGAACAGACGGGGCCCGCACAGGCGGGCCGGCACCGTCGGAGGTTGCGTTGAAGAGTGCTGAAGTGCCCCCGTAGCCCCCGGTGCAAATGTACGAGGGAACACGGGGTGCTTTTAGTCAGTAGAAGTCTGACAGACCCCTCCGCCTGCCCCAGGGCGGAGGACTTCCATGAGGATTCCCAACCCGTTAATAAAAAAAAGGCTGGCAACACCGACGTGACCGACCATGTTGATTATGCACACTCTGACGTCGGATGTACAGGACGTGTTTGCCGACGACATTGTTCTCGTCGATGACCTGAAATCCAAAGCAGACTGGAGAAATGTCAACAGAAGCTGGAGGAACATCATCTGCCTAGCCTTTTCCCTGGACAGGAAAGTAGGATAGGATGTTCGCTTGAAAATCGGCAGAACTGAAACTGAATATATGTAGGTATGTTCTGGGATTTCGGCGGTTCAGAAGCCATAGCGCTAAATGGCGCGGTTCTCCCGGTCTGCTACGACTTTCGGTTTCTCGGTTCACTCGAGCAAAGCGATGGCGAAGTAGGTAGATCGGACTAATTAGCATAGAATTAACACTGGTTGGATGAAATGGCGGCAGGTCACATGAACAATCTGCAACTCCCGCATTCCCCTTAAACTTAAGGAGCAGATTTATAAAACAACGGTGGGACCCACTGTCTCATATGGACCAGTGGAGCAATTGCGTAACACACATAAAATTACAATTAATCGCAATGTCTTTAATTTTGACAGTTCAGCTACGTTCATTACGTTATTTACGTTGTTGAGCAGACAAATTTTTCAAACCTATGAAGCAATATGGATTAGGAATTTCCTTCAAAACCCTCGGATTGAGTGATTAAAGAAAGTGTGTTACGGAGTTAGGGTGCAGATTGGGCCACAAAAGGGATGAATGAAAGGCAATGGCATGCAGCTGAGATGAGAATGCTAAGAGGGATGTGTGGTTTTACGCAAATGGATAGAATAAGAAATAAGTAGGTGTTTAAGAGGAACTCTGAAAGTGACATCGTTGACTGAAAAGTTATGTGGAAATCGGTTGTCAAGGTATGGGCACGCGATGCGGAGGAATGAGGAAAATGTCGAGAGGGGAGTTTTGAGTATAAATGGGATGACTATAAGAGCAGGGAAGGACCAAATAATCGGTAGATGGTCTGTGTAAAAGACGATATGGCTAGAATGGGGGTGACCACCCAGATGAAGAGTACCTAATAAGAAGCATGGAAGAAAAAGACATGTTGCGGTGAGCCCAAATAAATTGGGATATCTAAGGGCAAACACATGATGATGGTTAGTTTAGGTAGCTCTGTGGCTACAGTTGGGTGGCTACTGTGGCCACAGTTAGGTGGCTGCTGTGGCCACAGTTAGGTGGCTGCTGTGGCCACAGTTAGGTGGCTGCTGTGGCCACAGTTAGGTGGCTACTGTGGCCACAGTTAGGTGGCTACTGTGGCCGCATTTAGGTGGCTACTGTGGCCACAGTTAGGTGGCTACTGTGGCCACAGTTAGGTGGCTACTGTGGCCGCATTTAGGTGGCTATTGTGGCCACAGCTAAGTGGCTATTGTGGCCACAGTTAGGTGGCTATTGTGGCCACAGTTAGGTAGCTACTGTGGCCACAGCTAGGTAGCTACTAACACGTTAACACGTTACTACGTTAACACGGTACCCCTTGGTAGGTAAGACTGGTTGTCAGACTACCGATAGTCTGACAACCCGTAACGACTGTCAAAGATCCACGAATAAAAGTATGACTGGAAAAACAACTAAAAACTTCAAAGCAAGGTTACTTTTAAGCAAGCTGATATAGTTGGTGACGTTGATGTCATCAAATCTGAGATTGAACTAAAATGATCGCCACATAACTGAATTAGACTGCTTGAAAAGTCGTCTTGTATTAAATTTATTTTTATTTTTGCAGTCGGGGTTTTAACCGCGACTGCAAAAATAAAATTAATTTGAGTTCTTAGACAAAAATTGCACTCAGAGATTTATCTCTGAGTGCAATTTTTGTCTAAGTTTAAAAAGTTGACGACATATGTAGTTCCTTAGAACTTGTAATTTCTCCATCTCCCATAATTTCTGATTTTTCCAGTCCTACCTACCTACAATGTAATATCCATCATCCATCTCAACGGATCATCTACCTGATATATTATATTATAACTTTCCTCTATGGGATCATCCTGTTATGTATCTATAAATAAATGTAGGTACTAACCTACTTACTTGTTCCTAAGAAGAAGGTATGTTTTACATAAAGCTCAGTGCATAACATCAGTCCGAGGCAGCCGGATACTAAATTGTGTGATCGGCACAAAATTACACCTCACTTTGGTACCTTACTAACACCCCAAATAACATGAAATTAAAATAACGATAAGTAAGTACCTATAGTTGATATGTTATATGTTATATCGTTAATGTGCAAAACATGGGTAAGGAAGAAGCCAAATATTGGTAGGGTTAGTACGAATTCACAGTTGGTAGGTAGGTACCTGTATTGCACCTAGTGAAATCTACCTACTTACCTGCATGAATCATTTCAAACCTTCCATAAATCATAAAATCCAAATAACAAAATCTGACCGAAAACACCACTAAGGACACTGGTTAAATAAAATCAATAACTATAAACGTCGCTATTGTAAGTGCATTGAATCAAGTTTGCTGAACCGTGTCTTAGCTGGGTTATGATCGCTGTGCTCCACATCCACTGCATCATCAGTCAAGGTGTACGATTGGATAGTGGTTGTCAAGCTCAGGAAGTGGTAAGCATTTTAAAAACATCCCAGGACGGTCGACCCCTTCTCGTGAAGTACGGCCGCGTCAAGATAACGTCGTGCGCTAGATACAGTAGTGAGTGTGCCCGGGGACTGGAGATGGGCCTCACCGCGTCGTCGTCGAACTCGAAGTCCTGGTCGGAGCGTCGGGCCCCTGCCGCGGCCGCCGCGAGCGCTAGTAGCGCCGCCAGAGTCACCGCCCTCACGAACGAGTGCATCGCGCCAACACACTCGCGCCACTGCCGCGCCACGCCGCGCCCCCGCGCCTCCGGGCCCAGAGTCCCCGACCCGCCGCCCTCGTCCCACCGAACGGCTCAAACTTCCTGATCAATGCCTACAGCCGCTTGGCTTCTGAGATGAAACAGAGATGCCCAAACAAGATATCACGAGATCAATGTAAGTACATCACGTGATCACTACATACATGAGCCGTAGGTAGGATAGCAAATTGTTCAAAGGAACCGTGAGCTCGATTTTGAGTTTTCAGTTTTTTTTTAAACCCATGCTTCTTTCAGGATTTGATGCCAAACTGCAAAAAACTTCCTGTAGGTAAGTATTACTTATTACATATTTTCCTAGACGGTAGTGTTCCAGATCAGTACCTGCTTTCGGGTGTTAATAATCGTATCTGTGACTATGATCATATTTCCGTAGTTTTGTTATGCTGGGTAGGTACATACTTACCTTAGTATTTGGTATGTTAGGATTAGGAAGGGTGTCGCATCTGAGAGTGTATCATGTTTGCGTGGGTCGAGCGGCATCCGACTCCTGCCCCCGTGCCCCCCGGGCCCCCGCGACCCGCGCCGCACGATACAGCCTTCACTCCATCAGATCGCACGAGTCGACTCCAGTCGCACAGCTTTTACCACTCACCACCCGCTACATAACTACAACTTAGTTCCTGCTCCTCAACCAAGCATAGGCGAAACGTATCAGTGGTTCAGTACCTATGAGCGAAAGTTACATTATTTTCACTTTTAAAATGTAGATAAGTAGGTGCGTTATTGTGTTTCAAAAAGGAAACAATTTTGCGAGTGAGGTGGAAGGAGAAAGGCCTTTACCTAGAAAACGGGAATTATTTAATCTTGTACATACATACATAATGCAGACATGGCAGTGCCTAGTTAGTGTCGAGGGCGTCATAAATGCGAAGGTAGAATGTATCATATAGGAGTAGGTAGTGTGGGTCACTGTGGGTGGTAATTGGCAACTGGTAAGAGCCACAGCTAGGACAGTTCGCGCGCCGGTGCAGCGCGCCCGAGCGACGCAGCGGTAGTCTAGTAGGTAGTTAATATTAATTGGTTGCTAAATCTCCTCGGCTTGGGAATGGAACAACAAATTCACCACTAACGAGTAGGTTTGAAGTGACAGAGTGGCAGGGACATCCACGCGCAAACTGTTACCATGAATTCAGTACATACATGATACTAGACCCACTAGCGAAGAAACTTTTAAGAAAATAATCGTGTGCGGTCCGGGGACCGCCGTCAGGAACAAAGTCCCTTACGCGATACTCGCACGCACACACTCGTATATAATAGAATGAGACGGAGAGAGAGGAAAAGTGTGAATTTAATTGTTACGCGTTTTTAATACAGAGCGATCTTCTAAAAACTTATACTAGATAAATTTTTAGAAGCTCTCATAATTGTCTTGCCGCTGACCTCAAGGACGATGTAGACATTGAGAGGGAGCGCAGGGCTCTAGCGGTCCGGAGCAATATGTTGTCCCGTAGATTTGCGCGGTGTACAGACCAAGTAAAAGTAACACTTTTCAAGGCTTATTGCCAAAGTTTGTACACGGGCAATCTATGGGTCAATTATACTAAGAGATCGCTGGATGTCCTGCGCGTCCAATATAACAATGCTTTCAGGATGTTGTTGAGGCTGCCTCGTTACTGTAGCGCGTCTGAAATGTTTGCGCAAGCCCGCACCGACGGCTTCTATGCAATTATACGCAAAAAAACTGCGTCGCTACTGAGGAGAGTGAGGGGCAGTCGGAACAGCATCCTGAAACTGTAGCCGAGAGCTTCGGCTCTCCGATTGTACAGCAGTTTGTGCGGAGATTGATTTCTACTAACACTAGGCAATAAGTTATTTTTTGTATGTTACTAACACTATATGGATATTTGTGTCCGAATTAAAGATTATTATTATTATTATTATTATTGTTTTTATATTTTAACATAGCTCGGGGTCATGAGATCCCGGTCCTTTGGAAGGCGTACGAGGGGCCGAAGCCAACTCGCAGAAACCCCTTAGACAATTTTAAATGGAATGAGGCACCAACCGACGATTATCCCTGTATGTACTGTGCAAGTGCACCCAAGGACAATCCCCGGTTGGTGTTGGAGTATTGCAGGATATGGAAACAAAAATAATTATTGAACTATGGGTTTTTGTGGCTAAGGTGGACTGGTTACCAAGAACTATGGGACGGCTATGGCCCCTGCCTGACCAATGTTTTATATATAAAATACACGGATAAAGTGGCAGGGGGTGACTTGCACACTCAATAATGGGCCCCCGGAAACCGTCGCTAGCACATAGTGACGTAGCGACAAGGGGGCAACACTTCCTGAGTTGCTTGAGGAGTGGAGAGGTATTCCACGGCTATCAGAACAATCCCAGAGCCCGGAAGATGGTCAAGATCCCTACCAGCACTTACTGAAATACTTCCTTCCTCCGAGCACGTTTGCTCTTGCTAATCTCCACTCAAGCCAGCCAATAAAGGCAAGAAAGAGGTGGGAGCTCTGTTCCTCGTCATTGTTCACTCCAGCCGGCCAATAAAGGCAAGCCAGAGGTGAGGAACAAGACTTCTCCCGGGAGACAGGGTCCGTGGGGTCGCTACTGCCCAACAGCTCGGCACATGCTGCCCTGCGGGTTCCTGTATCTCTCTTGGTCTGGCTCCTCACCCTAGACCTGTTTCAGTAAACTCTACCGGTACAGACCTAGAGTTCAGGAGCGCGCAAGCCCCACCACGACGACAACGTAGAGATACGGCGGTGGGGTTATTATTATTATTATTATAAAGTTTTCACCATCTTGGATTTTCATTTTGACCTCACTATTGGCTTCAGCATCCTCAAAAACCATGAAAACGACATCCATGATGAAACAATTGAAAATTTCGCAGCCGCCATTTTTTTTTTATTTGGTTGGGAAATCATCAAATGACTTCTCCTGCTCAGGGCGGAGCAGGAGGGTGTGTCAGACTTTTACTGACTAAAACCCACCCGTGTTGCTTCAGTTGCCTGTGCGCCAGGGCCACGGCAACTCTTTCGAACAATCCGCGACCCCGGCAGGCATCGGCCCTTTCGGATCCCGTCAATGTTGCTGACATCTCTTTGAAGCGCGCGTGGAACACAACGCGCCGTCGACCCGGGCCTGGTCTTTACTTAGCTTATCATGGTCTAGTAGCATCGTTATTGTGCTACGGTATTATATTTTGGAGGAATTTCACAGACAAAGCAATAGCTTTTAAGGCACAAAAGAGATGCATTCGTGCTATGTTCAATTTGAAGTCGACCGACAGCTGTATGCCATTATTTAAAAAACACAAATTATTAACTCTACCATCGCTGCATATTTTTGAAATTGCGGCATTTGTTAGGGTAAATCAATTTCTATTTCCACGACTGGCTGACACCTTCCCCGTAACAAACGCGACAATAATCAACTGTGTTCACATACGTCAAAGACTGCATGAATGGGAAAAGCGTTTTCTGTAAGGCTCCTAAAGTTTATAATAAATTAAGTACCTCAGTCATGTAAAGCATTGCCGGTAAAGTTTAAAAAAAAGATTCGAGATTTATTAACAGACAAGTGTTATTTCTTATAATATCTTTTTTGAATGACACTATATTTGATTTTTTTTTTTATTTTATTATTCCTTAATTTTTGTGACATTTTATGATTTATTTATTTTACCGACTTATCAATGTTTATTACTGACTATTATGTACTTGGATTGAAGTGCCTTTAGTAATTTAGTTTTGTATTTCTAAAAATTTATAAATTTGTACGCCTTACGTACGGGTGAAACATTTAAGTACGAACTATTCATATTGTGACATCCTGCATGCTTAATTTGCATGTATTGTATACGCATGTTTTGAAAAATAAAATTATCTTTATCTTTATTAAAAAGAAAAAAAGTACAGTCGAATTGAGAAGCTCCTCCTTTTTTTGAAATCGAGTAAAAACCAAAGACGCCGACTTCCGTTATTAAAGCTATTTTTCTTTTTACTTGTTTTGAATTCTAAAAAAAAACACTACAAATAGGTAGTGTTTTTTTTTTTGTGAAAAGCTTTTTTATCAAATCAATATAAACGAGTCAGTCTTTGCATAGCTTAAAACTGAATAAATGTTCACCGCGCACCTTATTAAAATAAGATCTTTAAAACCAAAAGCGCGCGCAAAGACCGCGAAATGGCTAAAATATTTTTTTTTTACGTTTTAAGCCCGCATATCTCCACCATTTTGAAAAATTTCGAAAAACTAAATCGACAAATAAAATCGACAAATAAAAATCCATATAATTCTTGAACCTGCTCACAAAATTTCACGAGAATCGGTTGAGAAATGCCACCGGTAGATGAGAACAGCAGGTCATCCGGACATACGAAAGCATTTTTGCCCAAGCTGAAACAGAGACGCATCGCTCACGCTTCGCGCTCGCTTGGTCAAATATATGGGTTCATATACTTCCTTTGTCTATAGTATATATTTTACTACTTTTAAACTCCAATCACGCGTCGGAGCTGACACGCACAATTATTTTTTTAATAGCCGACCAAAAATTGCAACGCGGGTATGTACCTACTGAATCCATGGTAATAGGTTGCGCGTCGAGGCTTTGATTTCATTGCCAACCTGTATATTTTTAGTTGGCAAATTTTTACTTATTTGCAAATGAAGATTCAAAAGATTAAATTTCAATATTTCCCCAAATGTAACTTTTTGTGACTTGCCTACAAAATGCCATGCAACGTCCTGAAGAACGGTTGACGATCAACTGCTTTTGTTTAAGTACAGTCGCCAACACATCAAATTACCACAAACTGTCACGATTTTGTCATTCGATTTTAAACTTGAAGCATCAACATTTTTAAGGTTTAAAATCGTTTGAAATTTGTCAGTTTCATGTAGCTTGACCTGCAGGCGACTGTACCTACCATATTTGGGTTGTCTATGGCTTTATAGCTCCCCTTAGAAGTAGGTAGTCTAGATAGTATGGTAACTTTGCAGCAGTTTAGTAAGCGGGCTACCAGCAGTGGATATCTACTTATCCACTTGTACCACATGAATAAAAAACCGAGCAGAATGAAAGCGTCCTACTAACGCCCAAGCCGTGCGCGGGTATATTACTACATGCACAGCTATGTGTGCGTGACCTGTCACCGACAAGGCGCGCGGGGCGTGCACCGGCGCCCACGCGGGTACAAACCGGTTTGAGCCAGCTCAGCAAGCGGAGAAAGTTAAGGCACATGAATGAAAAACCGAGCAGAAGGAAAGCTTCTTAAATGAGCTCAAAATTCTTACCTACATTCATAGGGCTGTCACTCGGTTATTGAAAATATTAAAAAAACGAGCAAGTGTGAGTCGGGATTCGGCAATGAGCACAGACGGACGCACGGACGGATAGACAGACCGACAGACAAATGGATGGACAGGCACTGTGACAGGTGATCCCATAAGCTTTCCGTTTTCCAGTTGTGGTACGGAAAGACGAAATGGTTTATAATGTTAAGTTTGTTTAAAATTAAGTAGGTACAAAAAACCAAAGTAAGTTAAGTAGGTACATTTAATTCCTAACCAAACGCCAGACATTTGAGATCAAAGTGGCCAGTTCGGCAAAACGCCAATTTCATATGTAAGGAGCAATAAAATTACTATGACTTACGGATGGATGGACAGACGGACATGGGGAAACTATAAGGTTCCCTTCCTTGTTTTACTATTTCACAACCGTAAGTTAAGTATCTAATAGAAAAGGTCAAACGGAATTTTGCTAAGACGGCTTACAAACACGCTTTGGTACCTGCAAACCAATCAATATTAAAACAAAAGTACGAAACAAATAAGGGAGACGAACAAAATAATAATAATAAGAATAATACAGGCGGTAAGTAAACTATAACAATAATAAATAATAATTGTTATGGCAAATCCTTACCTATCGCCATCTTAGTTATACCTATTACCTACCTCGTAACTACGAGTAAATACTTCTGTAATAACTTATTATGCTTTAAAAACGTGTACTTAGGTATAGATAGATATAGACAATTACCTGACAGGATCCTTTACATATACAAAAGAAGAAATCTCCTTGGTTTTATTACCATTATTTGTACACACAGTACAACAATTTTGGCATATTTTTAAACCATTTAAAATACTAAAAATAAAACGTCCGCGTCGTTTTGCAGCTGGTGGCACACCTAACTTAGTTCGCTTGCTGAGCTGGCTCAAACCGGTTTGTACCCGCGCGGGCGCCCGTGCACGCCCCGCGCGCCTTGTCGGTGACAGCGACAGGTCACGCTCACATAGCTGTGCAGTGTGCGTGTAGTAGTGTACCCGCGCACGGCGCGGGCGTTAGTATGAAACTTTGCTTCTGCTCGGTTTTTTATTCATATGGTTAAGGTGTGCCACCGGCAGCAATACGACGCGGATGTTTTGTTTTAATAATTTAAAATTGTTTTTAAAGATGCCCAACTGTTGTACTGTGTGTACAAATAATGGTAGGAAAAACAAGATTTATTTTTTTGTATATCCAAAGAATCTTGTCAGGTAAGTAATTATCTATATCTACCTATCCTATCTATATATATACCTACACATGTTTAATGCTTATTACAAAAGTGAATATTTAGTTACGAGGTAGGTAATATAACTAAGATGGCGATAGGTAAGGTTTTCCCATAAGAATTAATATTTATTATTCTTATGGTTTACCTACCGCCTGTATTATTGTTCGTCTCCCTAATTTGTTTCGTACTTCTGTTTTAGTACGTTTGTAGGTACCAAAGCGTGTTTGTGGGCCGTTTTAGCAAGATTCCGTTGGACCTTTTCTATTAGATACTTAACTTACGTTCGTCAAATTGTAAAACAAGGACGGAAACGCTATAGTTTCGCCATGTCCGTCTGTCCGTCCGTCCGTAACTCATAGTAGTTTTATAGGTAGTTACATATAAAATTGGCATTTTGTCGAACTGGCAACTTTGATCGCAAAAATCTGGCGTTTCGTTAGGATTTAAATTTAAGTACCTACTTAACTTACTTTGGTTTTTGTACCTACTTAACTTACTTTGGTTTTTGTACCTACTTAACTTACTTTGGTTTTTGTACCTACTTAACTTACTTTGGTTTTTGTACCTACTTAACTTACTTTGGTTTTTGTACCTACTTAACTTACTTTGGTTTTTGTACCTACTTAACTTACTTTGGTTTTTGTACCTACTTAACTTACTTTGGTTTTTGTACCTACTTAACTTACTTTGGTTTTTGTACCTACTTAACTTACTTTGGTTTTTGTACCTACTTAACTTACTTTGGTTTTTGTACCTACTTAACTTACTTTGGTTTTTGTACCTACTTAACTTACTTTGGTTTTTGTACCTACTTAACTTACTTTGGTTTTTGTACCTACTTAACTTACTTTGGTTTTTGTACCTACTTAACTTACTTTGGTTTTTGTACCTACTTAACTTACTTTGGTTTTTGTACCTACTTAATTTTAAACAAACTGTTAACATTATTTAAGCCATTTCGTCTTTCAAAGCTACACTAATTTTAATGTTCCGTACCAAAATTGGAAAACGGAAAAATTATGGGATCACCTCAGTCACAGTGCCTGTTCGTCTGTCGGCCTGTCCATCCGTCCGTCCGTCTGTCCGTGCTCATTGCCGAATCCCAACTCGCACTTGCCCGCTTTATTGCACGCCTCATAAACGAAGCGTGTGAGGTAGTGCTCTACTCTCGCCTTACAAAGAACAAGTAATTCCTTGAGCTGAAAATGTCTCTATTTACTTCATATCGCACTAGTAGAATAGTATTCACACACAAATGTCAAGAAAAAACACTAGTTACAACACTCATGTTATTTTCAAAAGACATTTTGCTACCTATTTAAAATAATGAAAAACTGTTTAAAAAAATTATTCTGTGGACGTCCGTGTCTGAATGTATGGATCCTGGCGTTAGTCACGATAACTCCCGAAAATCTTAACTAATCGAGTCCATTCTTTTTTTAAACGCTTCAGTATTATCTAAAACGAAATTACGGTCTAATTCAATGTAATTTAATTGTAATTAGTAATATAAAAATACGACTGGACATTTCGTTTGTTTTTTGTTATTTTTTATAGAATTGAATGAGAATAAGAGGCGTGCACTTTTGGATTTTCCATTTTTTTTCTTTTTTCAATAACCGTGTGACAGCCTTAATACAGTAGGTAAGAATTTTGAGGTCTGTTAGGATGCTTTCCTTCTGCTCGGTTTTTTATTCATGTGCTTGTACTCTACAGCGTTGTAGATGTCGTGGATAGATAGAGGTATATCTCTGTTATAGTCAATAGTACAGTCAGCAATTTTTTCAACAAAATACCTATTTTAGGTAACGGGTACGTTTGGCACTCTCACTATAACTAGATTTGGCTGAATATGAAGCTAATCCCTACTTATTTGTGTGTTAACTTATTGGGTCAAACAAAGTTGTATGCGAGATTAGGACGCACAATGCGTGTAACGTAACGGCACATCAAATTTTCAGTGGGAGCGGGCGCGAAACCTCTGGAGGCGCCGCGCCGCCGCGTGCCGCCGCGCCGCCGCCGGCGGGACGCACGCTGCGGTCGATACGGGCCCCTGCGTCACCCGCGCTGACCCGCTACACGCTGTGTGTGACACTGCTACACCTCGCCACAGGCCGACATGAATTACACTCGGATTCTGTGGTGACGTGATAAGTCGGCACGAGACATGTATCTCGCACACCAAGCTCAGCGCTGGCGCACAACGGTTAAATATCTGATGAAAGTGTAAACAACCCTGTTCAGAATAAATTCTCATGCAATCACTCACTAATTGGAATTGGTAACCCAATCATCCGTATTTAGAAGGTTTTAACTTATGTTTCATCACTTTTACCAACAATTATTATTTGAATAAATGCCGGTGTTAGGGTAGGGCGCAGGTGGGCGACCGCCCAGGGTGTCAGAGGTGAAGGGAAGCCGAAGGGACTGTGACTAGGCGCCCCTTTACCTCTGGCGCCTGCAGAGTACTTTTGTTTTAGTTCGTTGGGAGTTAGAAAATCAAAAAAATTGTGAGCTCTCTTCGCTAGCTCTTGCATCCCACAGTCTCTGACTGAAATCTCAAATTTTTCTGCATAAGCCAACATAGTAACTCTTATTTCTTTATGAATGGACAAAAGAAAACCTAGGCGGAGTGTTGACGTTTTTCGCCCCTCTCTACTCCACAAGAGGGGGGGGGGGCGCCTCCGAAATTTCGCTCAGGGCGCCTGTAATGTTAAAACCAGCACTGGTTTGAATAACTTTATTATATCCTAATTGAATAAACTTTAAGTAAAAGCCTTTTTTTAACCAAGATTTTTATTAACTTAAAGTATTTTGAAAAAGGTATTTACTTAAATTTTATTCATTTTTGTTTTGCGTGTTTAGGATTAGATTTTTTTAGATAGGTACCTATCAAAGTCAAAGTCAAAGTCAAATCATTTATTTCAAATAGGCACATAAAAGGCACTTTTGAACGTCAAAATTTACAAAAAAATAGAATTGATTCTAGTTGCCCCTTCCAAAAGGTAGTTTCGTATGGAGAAGAATGGGCAAGAAACTCCACCGTTACTCTTTTAAAATATTTTACAATATTAAGTTCACATTAATTATGTAATCATATGTGAAGACGATGCACCTAGAATAAAATTACTATACCACAATAGGTAAAAAGAATTAAATATAATGCAAAGGCAGGTAAATTAATTATGTGATAGATACATGGTGCTCACATATTTACAAATATTGAAAAGTAGATGATGTTTCCAAAATTTTAACAAGTAATAATTTAGTGTGAGTTAAAGTAGTTAAGTACATAATGTAACAATCAATCTCATAAAAATTATAAATTATACAATTAAATTAGCAACCAGTTTGATTTTGTCTAGACTCTAGATTGTCCTATGGAGCAGGACCAGCATGTTTCCAAGCATTCTTATCTAGGATATAATCCTCTAATTTGTAATATGCTTGTTTACAAAGTGTACTTTTTATGAGTTTTAAATTTTCTTTCATTTAATTGCAATATGTCACAAGGTATTTTGTTGTAACATTTAACACAGTACCCCATAAAAGATGTATGTACTTTAGATAATCTAAAAATCTATCTGTTCTATCACCTTCACCTATTTTTTATTTTTAAGCTATTGCATAGCTTTTATCGCGGGCTTTGAGCGCGGCGACCGAATCAAGAAATTCCGTAACGAAAATAAAACATAACACCCCCCACTCCGCCTACCATGTAGCTCGGCCGAGCGTTCGCTTAACGTGTATGTTTATGGTACGACTGTACGAAGCTCGCACGGATCGAGACGAGCTGCTCCGAAATCGGACGAATACGTAAGCAGATTGCATAAGTTGATAAAAAATGCTATGCAATAGCTTTACCGCGGCAGTCCCCGAGTGCCACACGTGTTTTTTATTTTATTTGAAAGTACGCGAAGTAGTTTTAGTACGCGAACGTCCTATTCACTAGAAACTTTAACATAATAAAAAAGTTATGGTGAATTAGTCACTGGCGTTCACAGCACTTACATAAAAAATTGCTTCATATATAAGGTATATCTATTCATACACGAAATCTCTTAAGGGGTAATTATATTGTATTCATCATTACAAAAGACTTTTACTATGGGACCAAACCTGAAATCTCGAAAAAAAAATCTGCTGCGCCCTACATTTATGTTCGCAGAACTCGTCAAAATGTATGGAACAGCAGATTTTTGTTTTGCGATTTCACGTTTTGTCCTATAGTAATAGTTGTTCATAATAATGAGTACAATGATCCCTTCAGATATTTCGTGTATGAATACTCGTAGATACACCTTGTATAGGTATACGTTTTAATAAGATTTTTTTCTCGTAGTGAGGATAGAAAAAATAATTAATTAGAAACAAAAAACAAAACATTAAGTAAAAAATTAGAATCAAAAGTAGAAACAAAAATAAAAAAAAATTAGAACCTAGCCTATACCTATTAGAATCAAATTAAAATTAAAACAATAAGATTAAATTAAAAAATCAACAGCAAAATTTAAATTCAAAACGGTAGAACGCGATAACGAGAGCAATCAGAGAACATTCCGCCATCGTAACAATTTTGGAATGTGGCAAAAAACTAAAAAAAAAAGAAGTAAAAAGTAAGTCATAAAATTATGATTCGTCGCTAATAGTTTTAAGTTTTCTGCGAAATTGGGAAAATGTGTCTGTAAATGTATCTATATTGCTACATATATTATTTTATTATAATTAGCCATTAATCGATTCAAGGGGGCATTGAGATCAAGGTTGGTTCTTGATGAGGACGGTGCAAAGGGATTTATTTTGGGTAGAGATCTAGTTACGGAACGCCTAGGTACAGTTAAATTAATTTCTGATAATAACTCAGGTACCTACATCCGCCAGGTTCTGTATGATTTTGTAAAACAATAGCTGATCAGACGTGCTTCTACGTTGTTCAAGTGGTAACATATTGAAGTGATCAAGCCTTTGGGAATAATTAGCGTCATGAGGGCAAATAGGGCATCTAAAGCGTAAGTACCTGGTGAAGGCCTTCTGTATACTCGTACGTTCTAGCCTAACCTGTCGACGTAGTTATAAAATGGTGTATTTACTGTAAAAAGTATTATATTATTTTCATTACTGTGAATATGAGGACTATGTGGATCATTGTTCCAGTTTTATTCTTGGTCTGGCAGTTTAAGCAGTTTATGCGGCCTACCCAAATGTCCTTTCTTTTGTATTGTTCGTCGAATCGTTGAGCTCCTTAAGTTCTGAGTTGAACTGCACGGTTACTGACAAATGCGTGCACTGACTGGACAGGTCCACTTAATCTGTGTGGTTCTTTCCTCAAAAGACCATTTCAGACACCGATCTACATGGTCTTCAAACATTATTACCGAATTTATATATACACATTGACATTGATAAATTTTATACATATATACAATGACATGAGTATTTACTTGTAAAGTATTATATTATTTTAATTTTGTGAATGTGAAGACTATGTGGGTAATTGCTTTTTTTTTAAATAATTTAATTTTAATTATGATCTGGCAGTTTGAGTAATTTATGCGGCCTACCCAAATGTCCTTTCTTTGGTATTGTTCGTCGAATTGTTGAGCTCCTTAAGTCCTGACTTCCTGAGTCGAGCTGCACGATTACTGACAAATGCGTGCACTGACTGGACAGGTCCACTCACTCTGTGTGGTTCTTTCCTCAAAAGACCATTTCAGATACCAATATGCATGGTCTTCGCATGACCTGACCAAGATTATGTCTGGACTTTAAAAGAGACTGCGACCTCTGAGTTTGTTTCGGCCTTTCTTCTCAGAGTAGTCAGATAGGAAACGCCGACCTCATCTAGTTTAAAAAACATGATTGACGTGTAAAAGTGTTTGTACAAACCTACTTACAGAAATAAAATCATTTATCATTTATCCAAGTCATGCCATGCTTTAGAACGGGCAGTCATAATTAAATGTGTATAAGATGGAGCACGCGCTTTACAGATTAAGAGCCAAACCAAAAAAACCAGGAGCAGAAACCTGTGAGTAAATCTTTAAAATTGACTGTCTACTACCAGAATTTCTGAGGAATGAAAACAAAATTGAGTGATATCAATATTGCGGTTGATGTCAATCAATACGACATGACTGTGGTGACTGAGACATGGCTCAATGATAACATCAATGATGGAGAGCTATTTAACGCCCGCTATAATATTTACAGGAGAGCTAGTGCTTCCAGCTCTCGTACAGTTAAAGGAGGTGGCGTTCTTATTGCTGTGTCTAAGGCATAATGATTCCGTGCGGGCTTGTCAGTGGGAGACTACTACAGATGACCTCTGGGTACGGGTAAAGATAAATGAGGAGAAGAAAGTAAACATTTGTGCTATTTACTTACCACCGCCTATGGCACAGCAGTACCTAGACATTTTTTTCATTGGCGAAGTTAGTCGAAGATTTTAATCTAGGCTTCGTCGAGTGGAACCGTTGTTCTTTAATTGATATTATGAAAGAAATTATAAAATGTAACTTTAAGCCGGAAAAAACATTTTTTTAATGGGAATTAGGGGAAAAGTGAACAAAGGAGAATTGCTCCAATATCATTGAACATTGTGCAACCTTAATCTAAGAAAAATTGTGTTGTTTACATTTCCTTATAGTAACAGTATGCCACAGGAAGAAAATAACTTAAGATTTGACATTAACATGACATTGCACAATTTGACATAATATAAAGATAATCTGTTCCAATTAATTGATACTAACAATTATGTTGGTAATAATTTGTATTTGACGAAAGATAGGTATAATATTGTTAAGTACCTACTATCTTTCTAGCTATCACAAAATACAGATAGCTGTGTCGCTATTATATTTTTTTTCCTTCTCAGCCAAAAACTTGGCTTAACAAATAGCTTCTTTTGAGCAATGCAATGACTTTTTAATCTATTCTGCCAATAATTTGGTCAAAATTAATGACATTGATCATCATTAAAATTAGAAATTAGGACAATAGAGGCAACCTCTTGCAAAAATGTAACAATGGCAAATAATAAAACAAATGAAAATGTAAAAAAATTAAATAGTACCTACCTATCAACCTGGTGCATCAAAACATTCAAGGGTTTTTGAAGAAAGATTTAGAAGTAGAATTATTCCTGAATTATAGCAATATAGATATTCTTTGTGTGACAGAACATTGGCTTAAAAGCCACCAGTTCATGTTCAATTTTAGTAATCACCAGGTTAATAACCAGCTTAAATTTAAAGACCGCAAGGATATTGTGAGCCTCTCTGGTGAGCGGACAATTGAAATAGCCTGTGTAGAATTGGAGCAGTTCATTATACTAAGTGTGTACAGACAAACTTCAGGATTGTACGATTGTTTTGAAAAGGTTATGGATGAAGTGTTGCACAAAATTTGTAATTCAAACAAGTCTATCATAACTTGTGATGACTTTAATGTTAATTTGTTAGAGAATTCCGGGTTGAGTACTAAAATTATAAGTTTGTTTCAGTCATACAATCTTGCTAACCAATTTTTGGAGCCCACTAGAATAACTCCCACTAGTGACACATGCCTAGATACTTAACATTTATACAGATGTTATACCAACCCACAAATAAATTATTAATTTAATAGACTCAGATCATTGCGGACAATTGATCACTATTCCCAATATAAACAAAAAAATAACTAAAACAGATATCACTGTTAACCCAAAAACTACTAATTGCTTGGAAACATTAAAACTAAACTTTTAAGTAAATTAACATTTTTGTCCACTAATGATGACCCTAATGAACAATATACTTATTGTTTTTTTAATATGTATTGCAAACAATTTGATAACACATTCATTCCAAAGACTTTCTCGGTGAAAAGTAACGCTTATTTCAGTGACTTTATGAGTTATATGATGAACGGACTTGTATAAACACGGCTGAATTAAATTTATATGTTAAGAATTATTCTAAAATAATTAAAAAACTTTGTAGTATGGCCAAGTCACATTATTTGAGTTCAAAAATAAAAAATAGTATTAATGTAATTAAAATGACATGGAGTATCGTGAAACGGGAAGGTCATGCAACCGATGTAGTAACTACAGCCTTTATATTGATGACAATATAATTAAATCGGATTAACAAGTCGCCGCGGCCTTTGAAAATTTATTTGCAAATATTCCCGTATCCACCACTAAATCTCTAAACTCATTACCCACTGCTGCAGTCTTCACTTAAAGAAAACGGCCCTATTTGTGATTCTGAATTTCATTTCCAATATGTCACCTGTAAAGATATAATTAAAACCTTTCAAACGTTAAATATTAAAAAGACCGCAGATCTATGGGGTATTTCTGTGGACTTTGCGAAGTCGATTATAAACATTGTAGCACCTACTTTAGCAGTTCATCTTATGAAAAACAGTAAAATAATACCGTTGTTTAAGTCGGGTAGTACATCAGACCCTACTAATTATAGACCTATTTCAGTGCTACCTACCTTTAGTAAAATTTTGGAAAAACTTATTTTGAACCAATGCAAAGATTTTTTAATAAACACAAATTACTGCATAACAAACAGTTTCGTTGTACAAGGGGTCGTTCGACTACTGATACCGGAGTTGAACTTTTAGGACATGTTTATAATGCATGGGAGGACAAATGCGATGCTTTGGGAATCTTTTGCGATTTGTCCAAGGCATTTGATTGTGTTCTTCATGAAACATTAATCAGGAAACTGCACCTCTACGGAATCCGAAACGGCTCTCTGGATCTTCTTACTTCTTACCTAAAAAAAAGAGTTGATATTAACGGAAAAAGATCACCTGGATCTGTAGTAAGAATGAGGGTCCCCCAGGGCTCAATTCTTGGTCCATTTTTATTTCTTATTTATATAAATGACTTGCCTTACCTCATAAAGGATAAACATGATATAGAGTTGTTTGCAGACGACACTTCACTTTTATTTAAACTCAAACGTCAGCAGCTGGTTACTGACAATATAAATAGCGCCCTCGCAATAGTAGTTAACTGGTTTAATGTTAATAACCTAATTCTTAACGAGAAAAAAAGGTAAATGTATTAAGTTTACGATACCTCATGTTAGACAAGTAGAAACTAGTGTTCTCATAAAGGGTGAAGTGTTGAAACCCGAAGATACCACAGTATTGTTAGGCATAACTTTGGATACCAAGCTTCAATGGAGTCCTCATAGAGATACAATTGTCAAAAAAGCTTAGCTCTGCAGCATACGCCGTTAGAAATGTGTTCTATTTGCGGACGATATATCACTGCTCACCTCATGCCTGAACGATGACAATATAAACGCCAAATTAAACTCCCTTCTTTCTACAATTGTAAACTGGATGGATAATCATAATCTAGAAATTAACTTTACCAAAACAAAATTAATTACTTTTCATCCCCATTAAAACTAAATTTCATTTTTAATAATGCAAAACTGGAACAAGTAAATTAATTTACTCTCCTCGGTTTGTCTATAGATACCCACATAAATTAGAAATCCCACATACAAGAAGTAAGAGCAAAACTATCCAAATTTTCTTATGCCCTACGCGAAATTAAAAAAACGACCAACCTGCAAACTGCTCTTGTCACTGACTATGCATATGCTTAGGCATGGCTCATCTATGGGGTCATGCTGTGGGGTAACAGTACAGATTCACAAACCATATTTATTTTACAAAAGAAGTTAATTCGAATAATAACCAACATACACCAGACAGATAGCTGGAAACCACACTTCCTAAAACACAAAATACTCACACTTCCCTGTTTATATATCTTAGAATTATGTAAATTTGTCAGAAATCCACCCAGATTTTTACACCACTTGCGAAGAAACACAAACAAGATACACCTTTCGACACAAAAAAAACAAAATAAACATACCTCAATCCCGACTCAAAATGCACTCAACTAGCCCTTTAGTTATGTCCATTAAAATGTTTAATAAATTGAAACAATTTCTGGAAGTCAAGTCATACTACTCAGTAAAGGAGTTTTTAGATGACAAATCTATTGCAAAATAAAATTATTCCCTTTCTTATACAGCAAACATTATTAACTGTATATAATACTAGCGCCCGCCCCGGCTTCGCCCGGGTAGCAAAGCATTATATAATATAGCCTATGTCACCCGGAGATAGTGTAGCTTCCCAACAGTGAAAGAATTTTAGAAACTAAAAATTGAAAAAGTAAGAACAATTGAATTTCACTGTATTTCGTTTATTACAAAATAAATTTAGGTTACACCTTAGCCTCAGCAACACGTGGTGGTTATGCTAATAAAATTGTAGTTTATATGAAACGTTTGTATTTTTAACATAGCGCCATCTATTGAATACTTACTCAATCCAGTCAACAGATATCGCCATCTGTTAGAATTGTTTGGAGCTAACAGATAATTGTGACTGTCAAATAATAGACAAATAATTTGCAATAAAACAATATTGCGACTATAAATTGAGATGTAAGCTATTCTATCTTTCAAGTTGGATCAAATTGCACACGGTGTGCAAATCAAATTTAAAATCGGTTCAGTAGTTTAGGAGTCCATCGCGTACAAAAAACGTGACACGTAATTTTTATAAAGATAATATAACTAATATGAGTATAGAAAATGAAATATTAATATGAAAATATGAATACATAAATAATAGCATAATTTAATAATAATAAAAATACTTCTAAGTCTTTCATAATAATTACCTACATTATTTTTGTGCAATACATAAAATAAAAATAACTAATATACTATACATAAACCACCCAATTAAACTCATCCAATAAATTTTAATAATATTTAATTGCTTGAATTGATGCTTAGCCCTCTTCCTCTCTCCTAATTTTGTTGTGCCCGACAGGGTCCATATTGCTCTTTTACCTTGTTTGACCATCTATGGTTACATATGGAAAGCAATAAAGAATTGGGTATTGAAATATTCGTGATTTAACTGATTTAGAGACAGCCCGTTTAGTAAACTGTATTTTCATATTGTGATGTCGTACGGTATTCTGTTGTGAGGAAAAGCCGCCGATATTCAGACAATTTTTGTTTTATAAATAAGGGCAATTCGTTCAATTTATATATTAAGTCCCAGACACTCCCTCAGAGATAAATCTAAAGAGATTAATATTATTACTGTGCGTTCTCAGTATATTTATGAAAATCTTTTGTATGCATATAAAAATATAAATCTGTTTAAAAAATACAGTGATATCCAGAATATAAATACTAGGAACAAACAAATTTGTTGTTCTTATAACCAGGCTCAAGAAAATAGGCGGCACATTAAGATGCCAATGTATACGTTTTTATAATAAACTTCCTAGCCACATTCAAGATCCAAGCTTTAAAAAATTCAATATTTTATAAAGCGGGAGCTATGCCAGAAAGCATACTGTGAAAGAATATATTGAGGACAAAAAGGCTCGGAATTGAGCTGCTCCAATAAACTTACACAGTGAATGTTGATTTTATTTAGCTAACTAATTTAGACATGGATATTTACTATAAAAAGTATTATATTATTTTCATTATTGTGAATATGAGGACTATGTGGGTCGTTGTTTCAGTTTTATTCTTGGTCTGGCAGTTTAAGTAGTTTATGCGGCCTAAAAAAATTTCCTTTCTTTGGTATCGTTCGTCGAATCGTTGAGCTCCTTAAGTTCTGAGTTGAGCTGCACGGTTACTGACAAATGCGTGCACTGACTGGACAGGTCCACTTAATCTGTGTGGTTCTTTCCTCAAAATACCATTGTAGACACCCATCTACATGGTCTTCAAACATTATGACCGAATTTTTATATACACATTGACATTGATGAATTTAATAAGACAATGACATGAGTATTTACTTGTAAAGTATTATGTTATTTTAATTATTGTGAATGTGAGGACTATGTGAGTCATTGCTTTTTTTTTCTCAGTTAATTTTATTTATGAACTGGCAGTTTCAGTAATTTATGTGGCCTACACAAATGTCCTTTCTTTGGTATTGTTCGTCGAATCGTAGAGCTCCTTATGTCCTGACTTGCTGAGTCGAGCTGCACGATTACTGACAAATGCATGCACTGACTGGACAGGTCCATTCAATCTGTGTGGTTCTTTCCTTAAAAGACCATTTCAGATGCCAATCTACATAGTCTTCACATGATCTGACCAAGATTATGCCTGGACTTTAAAAGAGACTGTGACCTCTGAGTATGTTTTGGCCTTTCTTCTCAGAGTAGTCAGATAGAAAACGCCGAGCTCATCTAGTTTATAAAATATGATTGACGTGTAAAAGTGTTTGTACAAACCTACTTACAGAAATAAAATCATTTATCATGACTAATGAAATAAGTAGGTTTTACTTTTTTAACTCCCGCTGTATGTAAAAAGGGGGGTGTTATTCTAATGAACCCAGAAAATGCTTGAAAGCATGAACTGGGCTAGGATGACAGTAGTAAAATGGCACTGTTATGTTTTCTTATGGGCCAGAATGATATAAAATAATGAACGTTTAACTCAATACTAAATTTAATTGAACATAAATATACATTACACTTAGAATAGATAATTAAATACTTATGGATATGGACAGCGCAATATTATGTAACACACAATCAAGGCAACTGACGCACTTGAACAGTGAGGCGGCGTCCAGTCGAGCTGTCGAGTCCGCGAGGTAGCGGTGCGAGTATACACCATACAGTATGAGGTGTGACTGACGAGCGCGGGACGAGCGCACGACACGTGAGGCGCTAGGCGGGACGCAACGGGACGGACCAGTGAGCGAGTGCAGCGGAGTGTACTACAAGCACTACTGTTGTGACGTCACTCCACTCGCTGACTCGACCGAGTGCTCAACGCCGCGCGCCTCTCGCGCCCCTCACAGGTTGGAGATGAAGTGCCACTTGTCCACTGCGAACAGACATCATAATTTATAAATAACCCGCGTAATGTATGGCCGTCGAGTACCAGGCCCAGCTAGTAGGCGTGAGGTCTGCAGTCTGCGCTCTACAGTCATCAATCTGATCGCATCATCGTTGAATATGGCTATGGACTATGGTAAACGTACGGAACTAGGTAGTGTTCTAGTAACTAGTTGAGTCATATACAGGGTGTAAAAAGACCCATCACTTAGCCGTTATCTACGCATTCTGAACATCAAACTATGTAACATTGAGCAAACATTTTTGCTGGGAAACGACTTTTATTCTTGGTGTGAGAAGCTGATTACGGCAGCGCGATATTAAACGCAAGCAAAATAATGCATACGGGCGCGTGCAAGTCATGCGACCGTACAGGAGTTGTGGGGTTATTTAAATTTAAGTTGTAAACATTTAAAACTTGTTTTTGTGAGAGAAAAAAAGGAATAAAAAAAATACGTGAGTGTCGTCAAAAACTCGGTTAGAACTAAGTTCCTTTCTAGTATATTTAGAACATCCATAGAACAAATTTAATTACCATAAAAAGGGTTATACATATTAATGCCAGCACTCTCAGAATCGACCTATTTTTGTTTCACCATAAAAAAAAAAATATTCTTTGTTTTGATAAACAAAGAATATTCTACAGTTTAATAAACATTCTTGATTATGCTATGGTTCAAATCACAATATTTACAACTTCACTCGATCATAAAAAATCGCGAAAACGGGGAAGTTTTCGATCATTTTACAAGTTTTACTTGAAGTAGACCAAACTTTTACTCCCAAAAAACTTGTCAAAAAATAGGCAATGACGTTTAGAAGAATATGCTCTGGTAAAATTTTCTCAAAACAGTGTTTTATTGTTCTAACAACATAATATATAAAACAGCGGCTCGCGCTTTGCTTCAGTAGCCCGCCGGGCTTCTCCGAGGTAGGATCTGTGTCGCTTTTGATGGCGCGCTGCGTTCCGGTAATCGATCGAAATATACGTTATATTATTGTTATTTTCCGTGTTTATATATTAGTTTACTTTCGTCACAGTACTAGCAGTAAGCAGGTACCATACATTTACAAATAACGTAATATCAAAGTACCTAAATATAAACTAGTTGATATTTTCGTTTTTAATATTACAGTTTACAGACATAGCAGTAGCACAACTACAACAAAGACCATTTTTGCAGTTTTTTTTTTTATCTTTGCTATTCATTCATACCAAGATGCTAAGGCGTATTTTCAAAAATATACACAGGCGAACAGTAAAGTACCTACTACTAGATTTTTTTTTGTTAGAGAATGGGATTTAGAATGATGCATGACGACGAGACGAGACGGTAATGGGGCCGATTCTCTTGTACACCGAACTAAACTAACAAACTATCAACAAAATTCCTTACTTTTGGCTATGAGAATCTTAAAGCTGTTGTGCAAGAAAAAAAAAAAAACAAAATTTAAAAATAATTTTGTCAATTAAAATCGAATTTGACAATCGTGACTCCACGTGGTGCTTGTTTGCCCTACCCTGTGAATTTTTTCTAAAGCCGGTGGCGCGCAGGGGGCAGCCTCGACGTGATTTATATGGAATTTTTCACTTTTTATATGGAAAATAGGAAAAATTATTACCTACAGGTTGAGTTTTAGGGGTTTACGCGTTTCATTTAGGGGGTCGAAATTTTCATTATGTTTGCGATAGAACACACCATTTTCGAAATATAAGCAAAAAAAAAGAAAAAAAAAAGATACAGTACTGTTTTTGCACCTGAAGTCGAGATGTTTGTGTTATTTTTAGTTCATGACCACTAATTTTATTCCACATCTTTTTAGTCGCGATGTCACTAAATAGGCAATGACGTTTAGAAGAATATGCTGTGGTAAAATTTTCTCAAAACAGTTTTATATTGTTTTAACAAGATATGATATTATAACAAATAAACAAAGCGGCCCGCGCTGCTGCGCGCTTCGCTTCAGTAGCCCGCCAGGCGTCTTCGAGGCAGGACAATTAGAAACCTTACAATTAGAAACCTTAAAGCCAGGATATTCGAGCGCAGTAGGCATTTGGCGTTAGCTCCCGCCCCGCGTGGCAAGTCGCGCGAACGCGCAGTTCAAATGAACTCGCTGACCCGACTGTGCAAAATTTTTGTGTCACAGCATAAAATTGTAATAGTAGAGACAGTTAACTTTGTTTCACGGAATTCATGTTATTTCGGGTGTTTCGTTTTTTGGGAAATATGAGTAAAGCAACATAATTTATTTTATTACCTACCTAAAATTGTTTTTTTTATTTGTCACCTAATCTCATTTTCTTTGATGCGGTTTTTGGAATTTATGTTTGATCAGTAAACTACTAGAGGGATTTTGATGGGAGTTTCGGTATTCTGTAGCTTTCGTATTCACCCATCACATAGTGTATGTCTTATAAATACGTCCACGCGTACGAAGTCGCGGGTTAGTTATTTATTATTACTTATATACTTTGGACTAAATAAATTCGGATAAACTCATTACAATATAATACACAGGACAGTAAATTCTTTATTAGAAATAAGAAATACTGAAATATATAAAAACAGATATCAGTGGCGTACCTACAATTATTGATAGAGGGAAGCCGAAGAAAAAAAAGTTCAGTTCACGCTGAACTGAACATTGTGTTGTTTATACGCTAGATAATATCAAAATGATATAACTCAAAAGTTACAGTTATTTTTTCTTAATTTAAGGCCATCTATGGTCAAGTAAAATAACCAAAGCGACACTATCACTACCCAAACTGAATTATCAATATTTTACAGAAATAAAACGATAATATTACTTACTGATTATAGTTTTATTTCTGAAAAACATTCTACTACAAAAATATTCTAAAATGATGTTATAACGAATAAAATGCAAAAGAATCGGTGAAAACAAATACGTGAATTTATACGTCAAGAAATCAACACAACAAATCTACGATATCGACATTAATAAAGAGAAAGAAAATGCATTTATTTGCGGTAAACATGACGCAAAGACAAAATGCAAACACAACCATTCTTTCTATCTCATTCCCGCATACGTACTTTTTTATTTATGGCTGGGTGTTCCCGTTTTTGCTTGTTTTAGAATTGTGTTTTAATAAGCTAATTATAACATTTAGAATCTGAAATAAATATATATTTTAGATACATCCTTTCTCCCCATTATGTACCCCCGTTCAATACATGATACAATTATATTTTCTCGATAGAAAAAAATACCAAACTAAATTCTATTTGCAGTTTTTTTACAAGCATATCAATTTACAGGTAATTCATTTTGGAATCCATTCCACCCGATCGTTTTTTTTTTATCATTATATTTATAAATTTTTTGATCGAACATTCAAGTGATTTTCGATCCGCGCGTCGCTTGCATAGACCTCCGGTGTCCCGCGGGACGTTACGGAGGTTGGATCTGTGCCAAATTTTTACACGCGCGCGTGCTTCTTTTGCGTGAATAATATTAATAGGAAAAAATAATTATTGTTTTATAGAACTTATTTATTTCTTTGTGTGTTTATTTCTCATCGTCTAAATATTTGTATATAACTTTTAAGACAGTATTTTTGTGAAAATCCTATCCTAACTTCCTAACTAATATTATAAATGCGAAAGTAAGTTTGTTTGTTTGTTTGTTACCTTTTCACGCCTAAACCACTGAACCGATCATCCTGTAATTTTGCATATACGTTGTCAGGTGTACAGAAACGGACATAGGCTACCTTTCATCCCGCAAAAGAGTACTGTTCCCGAGGAAAACAACAATAACGTTCTTATGATAATAGATGGCGCCACGTGTCTTCCGAATCATGATTGAATTATAACCCGAATTGATAGTCAAAGTCTAAATTAACGCAAGCGAAGCCGCGGGCAAAAGCTAGTGGCAAATAAAAGTAATGGGAATAGAACTAGCACACTAACACGGTTGAAGGCAAAAAAAAATCGCGAAAGAAATAAAGTAGGTAAGTTATATCTTTTATTAATTTATCCCTATTGATCACAGTCACAGTATTAAAATATTATTTCCCTACCCGTAGTGAAAATACATTTCCAGTATAAGCTGATCTCGCGTGGTATAGGATTTCTGTACAATGAGACGTCAGCTTACACTGGAAATGTATAGCTTTATAATATGTAGCCGTGTGTACTTACGCTGTCACACGCAAATTTCGCCCGACCCCTGCGAGTTCCCCGCCATTGCTCTACGCAAGTACATTCGTTTTCACAACTGTATGGATTGTAAAACTGTGCCACACTAAATATACATCAGTAGGTTCAAAGAGAGGTAAAGGGTTACTGTTTTTCTTTTACTTACCTACCTGTATTGTTTTAGTTTAGTTTGTCCTGCTCTGATTTAAATGTGTCATACCATAACTTAATTTTATTGTTTCAGTTCAAAAATGAATCGAAATAAAAAAGGCTTATTTATCGGAAAAAAAAAACAAAGAACAGTAAGTATGTTGTGACGTTGCAAAATCAATAAATAACGCAACAAGTAGCGACATTTTGTGTCAGGCATTGGCATGGCTGTCAGCGTGTTCTCTGTAACACTGGAGAAATTATGTCATGTAAATTATATACAAGAGTATTAGTTAATTTAAATAAATAAACATACAGACATAATTTCCCACATTTTATTTAAAACAATGCCTAAGAAATGGAAAATAACCAACTGACAAGAATTCTATTTAGTCTATGGTGGTGGAAGCTTCTCGAAGGTTTGTGACATTGATCCGGCTAAAGGGGAAGACCCGCAACGTGTGTGACACGATACGAATAGGATTTGGAATAGGGACTTAGTTCTGGAGGAACAGACTGTACCCAAATAACCCGATGGGTTTCCAATACGTCCCATTCGAAGCTGAATCCGGTGAGTGTTCAACCGTATTCTTTGTTCATGCGGGATGGCGTGGCTCGTACATGTGATTTCTGACACGAGTGTATTGTTACAGGTCTGGCTGTTTATGCTAGCCTCTTTTCTTCTTGTATGATTTGCATTATATACATAATTGAGACGTGATGCTTTGGAGAAGCCCCGTGGTCTGATGATTGGAATGGATCCGGGTGCAGGCAACCTTTGAGGTGTGATCATCCGTTTGACAGGAAGGCTTTACTTAGCCGATATCGGTGATGAGGGAAGTTCGCCGCTCCAGGTAACGAAGCGTCATTAATATACCCGTAGGCCACGTATCGCGCAAACACAGGGATATCCTGTGTTTGATGCCAAGGGTCGTAGTCCTGTCAAGTGAAGGGATTAGTACTGAGAGATGACCGAGAATAATCGGTAAGGTAGCGATTTAGTCTATGAGAGAGTTAGGCCTATTGTATGGACTGGGTGATGAGACCAGTTGCCATAAAGTGTTGTGTCGCGGATTGCTTAGCATAATCTTATGTTCCCGTTGTTAGCACAACCTTGATAGGTAGGTACTTGTATGATTGAGCTAGTATCTATTAAGTGGTTCACCTCACGGACTCGCTATAGCGACTCTGAGTTATTGTAATAGTCTCATTGAAGGTCAACACACCAATACAACTAAACCCGAGACGGGTTGTACTGGTGTGGAAGCCCAGGTGTATGGGGGAAGGCATGTGGCCAGCCACATTCAATATTGTGAACCTTCAAGTGTGAGTTATTGTAATAAACATTGCATTGTGTAAGAAGGTACTTATTTAATTGAATCTTTCCATAGCAGCTTATTATACTCTACAAATTTACTTTAGCACGGTGGTGAGTAGTACAACACCGAAGGAGACGATCAACATCCAGTCTCCTAACCAATTCTGTACAACACCAAGGGCCGGGTTACAATATCTTTGTTTTCTTGATAATCGGAATCCTTACCACAGAAAAAAGGCTCCTTCAAAGAGGCGCGACCCGCGACACGTGACGCGAATCGTACGCGACACAAAGGCACCGCTCGGCGCGCGTCAGGCAATGCCTAAACGTCACGTGCGATTCGCGTCGCGTGTCGCGCCTGTTTGCAGAAGCTTTAAATAGTAGTACCTACTATACTAGCGTACAGAAAAATCACTCCTAAACAATAGTCAGTTTAGGTATAAAAATTTGCCAAACGCCGATTGCCTGCAGGCAAAACTGAAACCTATTTCATTCTTGCAACCGTTCACATTCCATTGGGTAACTATTATTGTCTCCAAACCGGTCTAACGGCCTGACCACTGAAAATTCACTCCGCGCGAATAATAAAAATGTATGCTGGTGTTGGTGGTAAATGTAAGGTACAATCCGGTGTGGCTCGCCCATTGCACTTTGTGCCGCAATACTATCTTAGATTTAGTAAATTTTGCATTTTTTATAAAGTGGAGTTAATTTTTTTCAGAAAACTGTGTGACGATACGTCTTATAAGACTCACGATTCTTATATTACATATGAGCCTGTTGATTTACAACCCTCTGCTACTAAGTTTTTCTTTGTTTTAGTTCAAGGACATAGAAATCAAAAATTTGTTTTGTAGTTAATTTTTTAAACATTCATGTTAAATAAATTATTATGTATTATTTCAGGACATCGACATCACCGAATGATGATACTTTACAAGATGTACCACTACCAATGTCTTCCTTATCTGCACCAGAACCAGTTGTTGATTCTGTAACTACTCAGTAAGTTATCAGAACTGACATAACACTTACACATGTACACACTTACAATGTACAAGTACTACAAGATAGAGGTTATACAAGCTGATTGATAAGCCGTGACATGCATGCTGGTGAGCAGCATGCATGGCAGCATGCATGTCACGGCTTATCAATCAGCTTGTATAACCTCTATCTTGTAGTACTTGTACATTTAAAATTGGCCTTTTTTTATTCTAAATAAGAATAAGGACCGAATACTAAAAGTGCAAGTGTAAAAATTATTTTTCAACATCAGTTTTTTAGGCTCCACGTTATACTATCTTCATAAATCTTATTTTATGTTATTATAGAGAAACTGATGGAAGTGAAGGCGCGTTTATTATTGAAATGGATAACAAGGAAAACCATTTCCTACCCATATCAGGACGGCGAATAATTGATATTAGGTCTTTACCTATGAAATTGCCGTTCTGCAGTACTGGCCATTTCAAATCAAAATAATTTTTGTTTGGCTATGAATTCTAATTTCAAATTAATTTTATTTTAAAAACATGGATTTTTTTTTCTAAAAGTAGTCATTTCTTTATTGATTAGTGTTACATTTTCATCGCATTTCAATCTTTTTCGTCATCATGGATACGTTAAAAATTCGAGTAATTATGGAATATGAGTACCGTCGTGGCAGCAACGCGGCACAAGCGGCACGCAACATCAACGACGTTTACGGAGCTAACTCTACAAACCAACGCACCACCTGTTATTGGTTTGCTCGCTTCCGTTCTGGAAATTTCGACCTGAAAAATGAACCTCGCGGTCGTCCGAAGACTTTGGTCGACAATGACGAATTAAAGGCGATTGTGGAAGCTGATGATACACAATCTACGGCTGAATTAGCAGCAGCTTTCGACGTTAGCGTCAAAACAATATTGGTCCATTTGCGTCAAATTGGCAAGGTAAAAAAGCTTGACAAATGGGTGCCCCACGAACTCAATGATCGCCAGCGCGAAGTACGCGTCGAGACGTGCCTTGCACTGTTCAACAGACACACAAATGAAGGAATTTTGAACCGCATTGTTACCTGCGATGAAAAATGGATTCTGTTTGATAACCGTAAGCGCTCAGCAAGTTGGTTGGATCCTGGTTCAGCACCTAAACAATGCCCTAAACGAAAACTTACCCCTAGAAAAGTGATGGTCACTGTTTGGTGGTCTAGCGCCGGTGTGATTCATCACAGCTTCTTACCAAACGGGGTGAGCATTACTGCAGATGTGTACTGTGAAGAACTGAACACAATGATGGAGAAGCTGGCGCATCTCCAACCAGCATTGGTCAATCGCTCGTCTCCGCTGCTCCTGCACGACAACGCGCGACCTCATACTGCACAGCAGACGGTCTCCAAGTTGCAAGAACTGGGGTTGGAAGCTCTCCGTCATCCGCCCTACTCACCAGACCTTGCGCCTACAGACTACTACTTTTTCCAGAATTTGGATAACTTCTTGGCGGGAAAAAAATTTAATACCCGAGAGGCAGTACAAAATGCCTTTGAAGAATTTGTTGCCTCCCGTCCAGCTGATTTCTTTAAGAAGGGCATCAATAAACTGCCACTGCGATGGCAAAGATGCATTGATTGCATGGGTGATTACTTCGATTAATACAAATAAAAAATTCATGAAAAAAATTCGTTTAAATTTTTTCATACAAAACGGCAATTTCATAGGTAAAGACCTATTATTAATTACTTTTTACAAGAACTTAAAGAAAAAGCACGCTACAATAATTTATTTGAATGTAAATCAAGCAACTTCTGCTTAATTAATTAATTCCATCCGAAAACACCAAAGATACTGAGCATGTAAATGCTAATATAGCTGCTACCACTGGAGTTGTAGCCTCTGGTATAGGATTTTCTCAGATCGAAGAGTTATTTTCTGCTATAAACATCCCCATATTTTCTTCAAAATATTTTAATCAACTGCAAAATAAAGTTTATCAGAAATGGGAAGAAACGGCAAGTGTGACAATGGAAGCTGCTGCCAAAAAAGAAAAAGAGATTGCTTTAGCAGAAGGCCGGACCAAAAACGGCTATCCTGTCATAGATGTCTATGTTGATGGAGCATGGTGTGCTAGGTCATATGGCTCGAACTATAAAGCTTCATCAGGCACAGCAGCCATAATTGGCAGAAATACGGGCGAAGTTCTCTACTTCGGTGTCAAAAATAAATATTTCCTCGTATGTGCCCGAGCCGAAAATAAAAAAAACTGCACCTCAAGACCACTTGTGTTTCAAAAATTTCCAGGGATCGCCTTGTTCATTGGAAGCCGACATAATTGTTGAAGGTTTCAAAACATCGATTGCGACGTACATCATACGTCGCAATCGATGTTTTATATGGCAGAATGGTACGAGATGGCGATGCTTCGACCTACGCTAAAATTCTTAACGCAAATCCGTATAAAAGCCAAAATTTGACGGTTGAGAAACTTGAGTGCCGCAATCAAATATTGCGCAATTTTTGTAAAAAGTTAAGAGCGGTCATCACAGAAACTAAGTACATGTTAGCGCACCGAAAAACTCTCACTAATCAACAAATTATGACAATGCGAAAGGCAATAGTGAAATGTATTAAACATCACAAGGCCTCACAGAGTCCTAAAAATGTTGCAATATTTGTTTTGCACAATGATATTATTAACTCCGTATCTCATGCTTATGGCTATCATCAAAAGTGTCAAAATTACTTTTGTGACAAAGATAAAAACAGTGGTGGCGAACTGCAAAAAATTGAAAATTCTACGTTTATCTTCAGAATAAATGCAATTGTGTCTAACGTGGCTTCAAAAGCACGTAGTTTGATTGAAGATGTGAACACAAATATGGTAGTGTTTCAACAGTGTAATAGCCAAATTTACTGGCGGTAAAAGAATCAATTTTGCGCTAAAAAGGGGCTATCAAGGAAGATGCGCGGCAGCCGTTGTTTCGTTCAACACAAAAAGTGCAATTTCAACAATACAAAAAGTTGTTACAAGTAATTCTCCTGGAGGCAAAGCTGAAGAAATTGAGAAAAGACGTGCGAAAAAACGAAAACTAAATATGGAACACCCAGTAAAGAAACGTAGAATTCTAAAAGAAATAAATAAAGAGCAACACGACTATGGTCCAGCCTGTTCATGGCCCGATATGTCGCAAAAAGAGTATAATAAATCAAAAGAAGAATTCCTCAAAAGTCTAAAAACACTTACAACTAATAGACACAAGGTAGAAAGATCTACAATATTACAAAGAGACAGCAGTGAGTGGCTCGAAATAAGAAAAAATTTAATAACTGCTTCCAACTTTGGGCCAATATGTAAAAGAAAACTCAAATTAGATACAGCTCCCGTCGTTAAAAACCTATTGTACAAAAAAAAATTGGCCCACGTCACATCCATCGCACAAGGAGTTGATTAGAGCAGCAAACTTTGCAGCAGTTGCAGCAACAAGAAAATGTTGTTATTGCACCCTGCGGTTTATTTATAGATAAAGACTACCCTTTTATAGGGGCAACACCTGACGGCTTAATTGGAGGAGATGCAATTGTAGAAGTCAAGTGTCCAATTACAGAACACAAAAAAGGACTTTCTAATTATATACAAGAAAACAAAATACAAATTTTAAAATATAATAAAAACACGAAAACTACTAAAATAAATAAAAACTCAAACTGGTACTACCAGATATTATTATTATTTTTGGTAATATTATTATTATTTATTTCAAATAGGCACATAAAAGGGACTTTTGAACGTCAAAATTTACAAAAAAATAGAATTGATTCTAGTTGCCCCTTCCAAAAGGTAGTTTTGTATGGAGAAGAATGGGCAAGAAACTCCACCGTTACTCTTTTAAAATATTTTACAATATTATGTATGTACAAGGCCAGCTACGAGTACATGTCGATGATCGACAAAAGTGTATTTTGGCTATATGGGCAGGTGAGAATGAAAACATATATACAACATCCATAGAAAAAGGTAATATATTTTGGGAAACTGTAATGAAATCGAAATTAATAACATTTTACATGAAATGCTTGCTGCCTGAAATTATAGATAGCAGAAATGCCCGTGGTATGTCCATTAGAAACTTATCCATCCAAGATGATAACGAAAATGTTCATTATGTGTATTAAAAAACCTTTAATAAGTAATTCCATGTTGTTTTTTTTTTTCGTATTATTATAATAAAACAAACTGTTAAAACATCACCTCCAGAATTTTTTTTTGGCTACTATTTAAATGCTCACCAAAATAATTTTTAGACCCTAAGACTAAGTACCAAGTAAAATATGTTAACTTCAAATAAAATAAACCCACTCTATACCGAGGTGCCTAAAGAACAACGTTTTAAATTCCAAAATAATTATACACTCATCAGAATAATTGTACGAGTTGTATTTATATCCTTTTTGCCTACCAAAATGGATAAATGCTCACCAAATCTTGTTTAAGTTGGTCACCAAAAATAAGTTTGCTTCAAAATGCAAGGGTGGGATAGTATGCAGGAGCGAGCTCGGGACTTGGGACACCCCGACTCGCACAGGTTAGGTTAGGTTTTTTTTTTTTACGGCGATTCTGCATATCCGCGCCAAGAAGACGGCTCCGGGCCCTGACGGTGTTCCGGCAAGAGTGGTGGCCATCGCTGCCACTCAAATGGAGGAGAGGTTTCGGGACCTCTTCAGCGCATGTCTTGCGTGTGGGAGGTTCCCGAAACCGTGGAAGGAGGGGCAGTTGTGCCTCCTTCGCAAGGAGGGCCGCCCAGCAGACTCCGCATCGGCATACCGGCCCATCGTGCTGCTCGATGAGGTCGGAAAAATGTTCGAGGGGATAATCGCTGCCCGCCTGAAAAGTCATCTGCGGCGTATCGGGCCGGACTTGTCGGACGCTCAGTTCGGTTTTCGGGCTGAGCGTTCCACGGTGGACGCGCTGGCCCGCCTTAAGGGCCAGGTGAAGGGGGCGATGGAGGCGCGGGACGGATTGTTGGCTGTGTCGTTCGACATAGCCAATGCCTTCAACTCCGTTCCCCACTCCACCATCCTAGAGGCGCTCCGATTCCACGGAGTGCCTCGATACATGCGTCGTCTGCTGGCCAGCTACCTAGAGCATCGGACGATCGTCCTGGCGAATAGGACTGGCCAAGTCCGGCGGTACGCCGTCGAGGCTGGCGTTCCGCAGGGGTCAGTCATAGGACCTCTCCTCTGGAACATCGCCTATGATTGGCTCTTGCGGGGAACACTCCTCCGGGGCACGAGTGTCGTCTGCTATGCTGATGACACTCTCCTCACCGACCGGGGGGGGAGTTTCAGGGAGGCGGCCAACCTGGCTTCGGCGGGCGGATCCTTGGTCGCGGGGAGGATCCGCCGCCTAGGCTTAACGGTGGCGCTGCACAAGACCGAGGCCGTGTTCTTCCATGGACCTCGGCAGCGCCCCCCACCTGACGCCCACATCTTCGTGGAGGGCGTCAGAATTGAGGTGAAGGCCCAGATGAAATATCTGGGCCTGGTACTCGACAGCAGGTGGCGCTTCGGTCCGCATCTTAGCGGGCTGTCGTCACGCCTGCTGAAGGCCGCAGGCGCGCTCTCGTGGCTGCTTCCCAACCTGGGGAGGCCCAGCGCGCGATGCCGGCAACTTTACGCCGGCATCTTGAGGAGTATGGCCCTTTACGGGGCTCCTATCTGGGAGGACTCCCTCCGAAGGAGGGAGAACGCCGCCGCATTGCGGGCACCCCAAAGGGCCATAGCCCAGCGGGTGGCGCGGGCCTACCGCACGGTGGGCTTTGCGGCAGCATGTGCTCTGGCCGGCACCCCTCCTTGGGAACTCGAGGCGTGGGTGCTTGCCAGAGTATATGAATGGACGGCGGGGCGGAGGGCGAGAGGAGAACGCCCAGCCCCGGAAGAGCGGGAGGCCGTCCGGCGGGAGGCGAGGGACGCCATCGTCGTCCATTGGACGGGGGAACTCGCCACAGCAGCCTTCGGCCGCCGAACCCTCGACGCGATTGGGCCTGTCCTGCGAGACTGGCTCGAGCGGTCGCATGGGTTCCTCTCGTTCCGTCTGGTGCAGGTGCTGTCCGGACACGGTTGCTTCGGATCGTACCTGCACCGGATCGGACGGGAGGAGACGCCGTCGTGCCACGACTGTGGCGCGGCGGAGGACACGGCGCAGCACACCCTCGAGGTGTGCCCCTCGTGGTCCGAGACGCGCCGCAGTCTCATCGCGGTGATCCGACCGGACCTCTCACTCCCTGGCTTGGTTAACGCCATGCTGGGGGACGAGGGGTCCTGGGCGGCAGTCGCCTCCTTCTGCGAACACGTCATGTCCCAGAAGGAGGCGGCGGAGCGCACGCGGGAGGAGGATCCTCACGCGGCGCTGCTCCGAAGGCGGAGGAGGGGTCGAAGAAGACGTCAGTATGATAGTCATCTCCGACTCTTCCCGGGTGGAGACCAGCAGGCAACGGGTGCGGGGGCACCCTTGCCTGTATTGCACAGGCCTCCACCAGTGTCGGACGGGAGTGGCCAGCTGTTCCCGGCCATTCCCGTAGCCCCCCAGCCTGGGGGGCATGCGGGGCCCGCCAGCTAGGCGGGCAAGCGCCGGGAGGGTTGTGGATGTAAAGGCTGAGCCGGTTTCCCATGGCCCTCCCACCACGGCGATGTGGGAACACCGCTGAGTTTTAGTGGGTATACTGTCATTCGGACAGGAGTCCCACATACCCCGTCTCGTCCCCCGACGAGCGGAAGTGCATAAAGCATTTCTCAGCGAAAAAAAAAAAAAAAAAAGGGTTTTTTTTTTATACCGCCCAGAAGTAGGAGCTCCGCGAAGTAGGGCACCGTCGACTACGCATTATAAATAAAAAAGGAAAATAGGTTCATTTCTACAATACTTTATGAAACATAATTTGGTGATCATTTATCCATTCTGGTGGACACAATTTGGTGAGTAAGTATTTTGAATTTTTCGGTAGTAAAATAGGTATTTTTCTGGTAGGCGTTTAAACACAAGCCTTTTTTTTAATACAAATTAATAAAATAAGTTAACCTTCTGCCAACACGACACGCTTACCTATACTGTGACACTTCGCTGGGATTTGGGTTCATGTAAGTTCACGCCGGCGACTCGAGCGCACGGCTCGCTTCGTGGGAAGGGTGGGAGCGTTAAATGCCCACCTTGCTTGGTCTACCTGGCCTTATGTCCCTGTCATAACTCGCTGCAGTTCGGCTTCCTTAATTACCTACGACGCGGCGCTGCGGGAAACGAAGTCACGTGTGTCCGTACATAAGAATTTAGTACCACATTCTGACACACGAAGGCCGGCTTACTTCGACGCTGATGCTATCGGAATTCTTTGTTTAGACAAAAAAAAAAGCCATTTATGGTTTTAGTCTTACGTTGTAATAAATTGGTATTAAATATCTGTAGTGTGATCTGATACACAGTTACGCCTACAGGTGTATCAAATTGTTTGGAAATAATAGACACTAAGAAGAGTGGTTGTTCCGAAGGGAAGCCGATAGGAATCGGGTTGTTTGAAGGCTGCGCCCCTGGTGTGACATCTGTTTAGTATTTAAATTATGATTTCAGATCTTGTGAAGAATTTTTCATTTGGATTCACCACGTATCATACTCATTCGCTTACAGCAATTAAAAGCAAATGCTATGCAAAAAATAATCAAAAATCACAAATATTAATCACGAGCGTGCTTGGACCTGGTTGCTGCAAATCTGGTTGAGGCAGAGTATGTACTGGATGCGCACTTATCAGGCTACTCATTTTCCTTGTCTTGCAATGCATAGTTTCTAATTGGCATGCCACGTTCATTCAGTACTGTCTACGATTTCTGGCAGAAAGCATTTGAAGTAAAATTGTTTATTTGTTATATCATATCTTGTTAAACCAGTAAAACACTGTTTTGAGAAAATTTTACCACAGCATATTCCTCTAAACGTCATTGTCTATTTTTTGACAACGCGACTAAAAAGGTGTGGAATAAAATTAGTTGTCATGAACTAAAATTAACACAAACATCTCGACTTCAGGTGCAAAAACAGTACTGTATCTATTTTTTTCTTTTTTTTTTTTGCTTAATATCTTGAAAATGGTGTCCTATTGCAAAAATAATGAAAATTTCGACTCCCTTTATGAAACCCGTAAACCCCTAAAACTCAACCTGAAGGTAATAATTTTTCCCATTTTCCATATAAAAAGTGAAAAATTGCATATAAAACATGTCTAGGCTGCCCCCAGAGCGCCACCGGCTTTAAAAAAATCACAGGTTAGGGCAAACAAGCACCACGTGGAGTCACGATTGTCAAATTCGATTTTAATTGTCAAAATTATTTTTAAATTTTGAGTTTTTTTTTTCTTGCAGAACAGCTTTAAGATTCTCATAGCCAAAAGTAAGGAATTTTGTTGATAGTTTGTTAGTTTAGTTCGGTGTACAAGAGAATCGGCCCCATTACCGTCTCGTCTCGTCGTCATGCATCATTCTAAATCCCATTCTCTAACAAAAAAAAATCTAGTAGTAGATACTTTACTGTTCGCCTGTGTATATTTTTACAAATACGCCTTTACATCTTGGTATCAATGAATAGCAAAGATAAAAATATTAGCAAAAAAGATCTTTGTTGTAGTTGTGCTACTGCTATGTCTGTAAACTGTAATATTAAAAACGAAAATATCAACTAGTTTATATTTAGGTACTTTGATATTACGTTATTTGTAAATGTATGGTACCTGCTTACTGCTAGTACTGTGACGAAAGTAAACTAATATGTAAAAACGAAAAATAACAATAATATAACGTATATTTCGATCGATTACCGGAACGCAGCGCGCCAACAAAAGCGACACAGAACCTACCTCGGAGACGCCCGGCGGGCTACTGAAGCGAAGCGCGCAAGCCGCTTTTTTATATATTATGTTGTTGGAACATTAAAACTGTTTTGAGGAAAAATTACTATAGCATATTCTTCTAAACGTTATTGCCTATTTCCTGACAAGTTTATTTGGGAGTAAAATTTTGGTCTACTTCAAGTAAAACTTAAAAAATGATCAAAAACTTCCCTATTTTCGCGATTTTTTATGATCGAGTGAAGTTGTAAATATCGTGTTTTGAATCGTAGCATAATCAAGAATGTTTATTAATAATAATAATAATCATTTTATTTCAGGAAATTATTCCCATATTAAGCACTACAAATTACATAGAAATATATAAACGTTGCATTCAAAATAAACAAATTATATACACAATTTAAATATTACACATTAAAATAAAAACATTAGTTATTAGTCAAAATTCATTCGATTAAATATATTATACTTAATGATAAAACAATAATCACTTAATAAATGGTGACGAACTGGCATGCAGGTGCATCCACCTCTCCAACACCACCGAGTCCCACCGCTCGGACAATACGCTCAGGATACTGTTAGTGCTGCGTCGGAAGCGACTTAGTAGCGAGGCGCTCCGCTTCCTAATAATAGCATAAGTCATCGGTTTGCGCCTGTGCGAACATAGTAGAAGCGCTGCAAAACCGCGGCAGCCCTAGCAGTACCCTAAACGCATTATTGTACTGTACGCGCGTGGCACTGTATGCTCGCTGTACATAGTTGGCCCATAGGCTGCGCGTGTAAAAAGACTGACAATAGGCTTTAAATAAGGTCACCTTTACTTGTTCAGTACAGCGTGAAAACCTAAGTGCCAACATGTTACAGCGAACCGACAGCGCCAAACTACAACATATATTTTTATCAGATCAACACAAAGAATATTTGATTGTTTAATGTTGAATCAAAATAGGTCGATTCTGAGAGTCCTGGCCTTAAATCAACCTTAAAAGATAAACATAATATGCTGTCGCGGACTTTTAAGCTATTGCATAGCTTTTATCGCGGGCTTTAAACGCGGCGACCGAATCAAGAAATTCCGTAACGAAAATAAAACCTAACACCCCCCACTCCGCCTACCATGTAGCTCGGCCGAGCGTTCGCTTAACATGTATCTATATGGTACGACTGTACTTGAATTAATATCAAAGAAAAAAAATACTGCATAAATAAAAAATAAATAAATAATTGCATAAGTTGATAAAAAATGCTATGCAATAGCTTTACCGCGGCAGTCCCCGAGTGCCACACATTTTTTTTTCGGATTTGTCTATTGTGGGGGCCCCGGGGCTATTGCCCCGGGCATCCTGGACAATAGCCTAAATCTGGCCCTAGACAGAGCAAAGGCAGCCCCCGGAGGGTTTTATTTGATTTATAAATTATAGGAATAGGTTTATGAGTATAATATGTAATACCAATATTTGATATGACACTGGGCATCGCCATAAGAAAAGAAGAGGCTTATGCCCAGCAGTGGGTGATGATTATGATGTGGTAGCGAGTGTAGTTAAGCTAGTACGTAAGGTAGGTTCGGGTGGTGAGGTGTGGAGTAGTGAGGTACTGACCGCTGAGCGGGATGGGCTGCGGCAGGCCGCGCGGCGGCGCCTTGCTGAGCTCGGCGCCGGCCTGCGAGCGCTCCACGCGCGCCGGCGCGCCCTCCACGCTCACGTTCATCCTGCGGAGAGCGGCCACTCGGTTACTACGCGCGGGGCATGCAGCCAACAGGCGCACTGACTGACGACTTACTTGTTGATGTCCGTCGCGTCCGCCACCTCGCCCGCCACCAGCGAGCGCCAGAACTCGTGCACCTGCAAACGTAATAATATCACACACGAATCGCCACAGAATGTCAGCCGATCGGAGGCTCGACCTCGAGGCGTATCGAACGCTATGAAGACTGAGAGAGTGGCTCACCTCGTCGATGACCTTGTAGGCGAACTCCGCGTTCTTGCACTCGCCGTCGAAGGCAAAGCGGTTGACGGGCTTGCCGTCGGGCACCTTGTACAGGCGGAACCATTCCACTGTGGCACGCAGCAGACCCGGGAAGTGGGTCTCCACGTCGGCCACGTCGTTTAGCTTGTCGGCGGCGGAGTCGCGCGCGTCGATGGCCAGCAGTTTCCAGTCCGTCTCGCCCTCGTCGATGAGCGCCAGCGTGCCGAGGATCTTGACGGCGTACACGTCGCCGCGCGCCGCCACGCGCTCGCCGATCTCGATGACGTCGATGGGGTCGTTGTCGCCGCGCGCCTGCGTGCCCGGGTCCACGTGGTGCGGGTTCTCCCACGTCTGCGGCAGCGCGCCGTAGTTCCAGATGTAGCCGCGGTGCGGGAACACGTTGCACACGAAGCGTAGCGCGCCCTTCTTCACGTCCTGCTTGATGGGGTTGAGCGGCTCCCCGAGGCTGATCTCCATTTTGGCATTACTCCAGCGCGGCACCTCTACCACCATGTTGACCAGCCGCCGCGCCTTGTCCGCCCACAGCGGGATGTCGTGCAGCGGCGAAATCGGCCCGCTCTCGTCCTCTGCAACACGACTCTCATATACACACCAGTACACGACATGGTCTGCCAGCTGGCAAACATGAGCACAATGTCCATGCAGTTCGTTCAAAAGTTAATACCATATTGCTGGCGTTAATAAAGGTGCAACGAGACTGCGGTCGATCGAAGTCGACGAATAGACATTGTAAAAAAAAAACGTTATTTCATATCGAACGATCGATGGACGACTGACCATCGACCGCGATGGTTGATCGTTACTAATGAATCGTCGACTGACCATAATCCGGCTGCCAGGCACCACAATGGATGGTCCTTAAACTGAAAACGGTCGATGCCATTGATCGACGTCGATCAACAGCAGTCCGACTGCACCTTAATGTCGTCGTGTTGATAATAAATAATGTTGTAGAATCGCGTCGGCATTAGATTTAGGTTAGTGTGCCGTGTGCTTATCACTCCCCCCCCCCCCCCGCTCCAAGACTAGACGGTTCGTCATTATTATTATGCATCATCATTGGTGAGTCTAATTCAATTCGATAGATCTCAATGAACACGTGACACGCTGGAGAAGGCAATAAGCAATAGCGTCAGAAAACATGTTATTACTGAAACTAAACGACCTTCGTAACCTTGCGTTCCGTCCACGCTTCATATCTGATCTGGGAGAATGTTCACTGGCTCCAATATAATATCATTGTTCCACACATCATGTGGACAATGAAATAAAATAGATAAGGGGGTATGCTCTAGGGTAGCCCGCGAAGGTAGACTGGGTTAGGAGGACATAGGATACTTTTAATCTGGGTGGTAGGTTCGCGTGGGATAAATTTTATTTATTTTAATAATAATAATTTTATATATTTTAATTTTATATTAATTATTTTTTAGCATGTAAGCTCGTAAGTTAAGGTTGTATAACTATCGGAATATAATTCATTTTCATTTAAATCATCATAAAAAATTCTCAAGTTCTAATTGGGCGAAAATATTACCATTTCATGAAAACATCACATTCCTACCAATTACAATTTTATGAGATCAGCTCAATAGTACCCATAATTTGTCTTTTGTCATACCAACATTCATTTTACTACAAATTCAATTGATAACACAGTGATGGATTAAAATCTATTTCCAAGGTTTTTAGGTTTGTTTACAAACATAAGGTCAACTCGTACTGATGGATGGCATGCCAGAGGATTTTAAAGTTCTAAATGTATAGAGAGAGATATGGAGCTGCTCCAATAAATTTACACAGTGAATGTTGATTTTAGTTTGCTAACTCTTTTAGACATGAATATTTACTATAAAACATATTATATTATTTTCATTATTGTGAATATGAGGACTATGTGGGTCATTGTTTCAGTTTTATTCTTGGTCTGGCAGTTTAAGTAGTTTATGGGGCCTACCCAAATGTCATTTCTTTGGTATTGTTAGTCAAATCTTTGAGCTCCTTAAGGTCTGAGTTGAGCTGCACGGTTACTGACAAACGCGTGCACTGACTGGACAGGTCCAATTAATCTGTGTGGTTCTTTCCTCAAAAGACCATTTCAAACACCGATCTACATGGTCTTCAAAAATTATTACCGAATTTATATATACACATTGACATAGATCAATTTTATATATGTATACAATGACATGAGTATTTACTTGTAAAGTATTATATTATTTAAATTTTTGTGAATGTGAGGACTATGTGGGTAATAGCTTTCTTTTTTTTTCTAATTTAATTTTAATTATGATCTGGCAGTTTGAGTAATTTATGCGGCCTACCCAAATGTCCTTTCTTTGGTATTGTTCGTCGAATCGTTGAGCTCCTTAAGTCCTGACTTCCTGAGTCGAGCTGCACGATTACTGACAAATGCATGCACTGACTGGACAGGTCCACTCAATCTGTGTGGTTCTTTCCTCAAAAGACCTTTTCAGATACCAATCTGCATGGTCTTCGCATGACCTGACCAAGATTATGTCTGGACTTTAAAAGAGACTGTGACCTCTGAGTTTGTTTCGGCCTTTCTTCTCAGAGTAGTCAGGTAGGAAACGCCAACCTCATCTAGTTTAAAAAACATGATTGACATGTAAAAGTGTTTGTACAAACTTACTTACAGAAATAAAATCATTTATCATTTATATCATTAAGATTAGAAGTATTTAACAAAACTGGCAAATTAGATGTTGTACTTGCACAAAAATATGTACTATTATTAATCATTGGTACAAGTAAACTCATTCTCGAGTACATGAGAGGAACACTGTTGTGCAAAACAGACTCACGCACTGGTTCCGTTCCACCAATATTTTTTTAGTTTATCTTCTTTTGTTGTTTTGCTTTTATTTTTGACAGTCGCCATAATATGACAAACATCAGCATCTGTGAAAATTTCAAGTGGCTTATATTTCAAAAGATACAGCCCTGTCGCAGGCAGAGAGAGAGCATGGACTTAGTAGTGAAGTCCCATTTTTTACACTTTGGGTACAGAACCATTAGAAACCAGTTAAATTATTATTATTCAGAAAATAAAATTTTTGTGCACTGAAATTTTGAGTTGGTTGATAATTTATATCACAGATAAAAAATAGCAGAATTATTATCTTTACACTTGTTATTACGATAAGAGAGCAGTTTCTTACAGTTTAACCTGAAATGTTTTTGATTACTAACATGGTTGTAAAATAGTGAGAAACTGATTCTTGTTCTTTGCTTCAGGAATTAGTCTAGACTAATCGATTAAACAGTAACGGCAAATTTTTCAAAATTCAAGTAATAATATATTCATATAGGGTTTGCATCTAAACCAGGCGACTATAACTTGGATTTATAAATATTAATTAATATAAGTCTAAAATCCCCAATCCACGTTAAGCAAGTGTGGTGTTCAATGCTAAATATTGCTTGTACCGTCACTGTATGAGAAGAGGCCTTTGCTCTGGGGAGGGACAATAATAACCTCTTATTTTATTATTATTTAACCCCTTGTGCAGAGTTGCCTCTATTTTGCATAGGTATTTCAGTTCAGACTTGACCGTCTCAAAACTTTTCTAAATATATTTCAACTGTTTCGGCATTGCAGTTTAATTATGTGCAGTTTACCAGTAGCTGAGCACATCATACACACCATTTTATAGGTGATCAGTAAGTATCAGGAATGTACATTGACTACAATCTGTACATCAAATAACTAACCTCAACCATACATCAACCTGAGAGTCAGCCATAATATGCTATTTATGTAACTACAATGTACTTAAACAATCATTTTACTGATTATAATCATGAATGGTTATTATAATCTTGACCTTATCAGATAATGTAATTTTATGCTCTGAAAGCAAGTTGCAGAACAATGACTAAATGTGGTTTAAATTTCACGAATATAATGCATGTTTTGATAACATAATATAATAAAAAAAACGAAAGAAATTATAAATATGATTTAAATGTATAAATCTCTTTTTCTAAAATTGCATGATGTACTGCGAGATGAAACACAAAAGTTATGTAAAATAGACCTATAAAAAGTAATTTCAATCAGACAGTTCACAAATTACATTAATACACATACGTTTTAGAAAGTTAAAAGTTCAAGGTCATAGGTGATAGGTTATACCAACCCACTAGTAGACCTATGCAATCAAATCATTTTGCAAACTATAGGGAGTGCCAATGTAATGACAACAATAAACATGATAATGACAGAAAAGTTCAAAGTCCGGCTAGTTTCAATAGTTTAAATAAGTAATGTATCAGGTAAAAGGCAGCAGCCTCCCAACTTGCGCTGGGCCAGACGGCGGGCGACCAGGACGGGCAGTTCGAACTGTGGTTCTACTTACTGAAATACACCCGGTAGTCGGGCGCGTAAGCCGATCCTCGTTCCTCTGCGATGTACATTTTGTTAGCACCAAGTGGCTGCGTGATCGTACTGTTGCCGCTGCTAGCACAGGTCTGCGCGTAACTAACGGAGCCTGTCACGAATGTTCGTCTCAATAACGACAAACAAACCGGAACCGACACAACCGCAATGCAACGTGTTAATGACATTTTGCTCACTGACAACTGTCAACTCATTGCTTTGACAGAAAAGACAGTGCTGCCCGGATTTTGCATAAATTTAGTTTTTTAGTCTGGTAATAACAATAGATAGTGTTCAATTCATGGAATTACTATGTACTATTCTATTAATATGGGTGAGGGCTAGGTACAATGGACTGGTCTTAAGGATTATGGTACTGGTTTGAGGTATTGAGAATAGAGGACGTTGGCGAGGGCGAAATGTGTGTCTAATGCTCCATCGAGAGTCTCCATGAGGCTACACGAGTACGAGAGTGAGGACGGTGCGCTCGTGATCCTTCGTCTTCCCTCGCCTCGCTTCGCAGACGCTCCGCTTTTCGTCGGTTTTTCCGACGCGAGGGTGTGAGGCAAGGGAATCAACCACACTCTCGTGCTCACTCAGTTTATTGATAATTGTTGCAGATTAAGGACGCACGCGTTTTTTTATTATGACGGAGTGGAGTAACGATGTGTGTACCACTTTTATGGAATTATATCAAATGTAACCAATTATTTGAAATCCAAGAAATCCTTACCACAAGGATAAAAGTAAACATGTATACAGGAGTTAAAAACTAAAAAAAATACATTAATGGCGACTTTTAGAGAGAAACCTGAGAAGAAAACAGCTTGTATTAAAGCCGGTGCAGGTATAAATGATATTTATATTCACCCTTAATGTTTCTTTATGAACTAATGGAAAGTTTTTTGGGTGACATGGTGACATCAATGATTGTTTGCCTACAATAAACACGGAGAGATACGTAAGTAAAATAAAAGATATTTTTCTTAAATTAAGTAGGTATTTTAGTTTATTTTGACAGAATTATTTAAATCTATTGCATATATGAGTTTGTACAGAAATATGAAGTAAACTCTTCTCTTATCTGAGTTGTATTTAATGGTATTCTGCGTGGTATTTGATTCAGACGCTGCAGGGCACCGTTATTGTGAACTTCATTACTCCAAGAACCAGCACCCTAATTACGTAACACACTATCTATCACAATTTGAATTATTTTGAAGCCTATTGCTTATCCATTGCTTTATATGTTGGAAAAAATTGTGTGCTCAACAACGTAAATAACGCAATGAATTTTGTTGAACTGTCAAAATGAAACCCATTCCTACTGTTAGTGTGTTACGTAATTACCCCACAGGTAGGACTAAAATCCCATTATCATCAAAAAATTAAGATTAAACGAACTTATCAAGTGAAGATCGATCCCAATTATGTGAGCAGCTTCATTCGACGCGATTTACGTTTAACATGGTGTAGTAGCGCCATCTACCGTAGGCCTTGCACGATGGTTTAAAGTTTATGATTTTTCTTTTGTCGTTTCTCCCCACCACTGCGCACTGCTGTCTTATTGGACCGTTCCGACATATCCTCATTTTGTTATATTATAATTGTAGCAAACCAAACGCAATTACGGCCAGTTCGAGCGTCCCGCGGTCGCGTGCCGCCACGATACAGGGAATAAGCTGTATGTATCTCTTTCCCTCGCCTGGCTGTTGCAAGGAAGGCGCGGACGCCATGCGCACCAGTCACCACATGCTTACTGCGTAGACGCGTATTTGATAGTACCGCGCATGTCGCGACATGCCTACCTCGTGCCGCCATTGTTACGCGAAAATTACTATTTTAGTTTAGGGTCTTCGTTACCAATGTTTATTGTTTTAAACTTAGGTTAAACTGTTAACTATTGTTTTTACATTACCAATATACTGTAGGTATATATACTAATATATATATATATATATATAATATACCTATTTACTGAAAAGGTGATTTCTCTAAGATAACCTGCCTCATATGTGGCGCTCCAACGTTTATTTTTCGTGTGACAATATAGTGCATAGTTGTGAGTTTTGCAGTGAATAATAAAAATGCCAGGGAAAAGGAGTAGAGCGGCTAGTCTGAGTCTGAGGGAAGATGCAAACGACGCATTACTCGTCCCTCACGATCAGACACGCCGACCGCGGCGGTCGCCAACCAAGATGACAACGACGCGTTTTCTTCCTCGCCACGCATCGATGCTAACGCTATGTTCTCTAATGAAAACGTGGCGACAATTATTGCCTCTCTCCAACGCTCTCAAACTGAAGCATTTAGGGAGTTGCTCAACTCGATGTCCCGGGCGCGTGCGTCGACCCCGGAATCACTCACGCTGCTAGGGTACAACACCCTAGCCCGCTGCAAAGCTACGTTCTCCGGCCGATCGAAGGAGTCGGTTGAAGCATTTATCGATGCTAAAGAGGCCTATAGCGATTGCGCGCAGGTGGCGGACTCTAACATTCTGCGCGGTTTATCCTACCTATTCAAGGATGAAGCGGCCACTTGGTGGCAAGGAATAAAATACTCTGTGACGTCATGGCGCGAAGCCAAATAAAACTTAATAAGTGCCTATGGTGATCGCCGGCGACTAGCTAGTCACGCCTGCGACTAGCTAGTAGTGCGCCTGTTGTGACTAGTCAGACGCAGAACTGCAAAAAATGTTCAGGCGCCAGACGATTTTAAAATGAATTTCTTTACATAAAAAACACATTTTTCCATGTTAAATTCATTATTTTGTTCTGCAGCTACCTCCAATCACTTCGTTGTTAATTAGCCCGCAAGTAGACGCGTCTTTTGACACCTCACAAGTGAACATTGTCGAACCAAGCTGCAGTACTAAACTGCGAACTTTTGTTAATAAAACAAGACGATGCTGTTTTGGGTATATATTTACGTTGTTGGATGTCGTTACACCCCCGTAAGTGGGCGTGGCGTGCGGTACCGGGGCTTTGTCCCCCGCCCGCGGAGGCTATACAGAGGCCCGTGAATACGGGCCCTTCATTTTGTTGCCTATTGTAGGCTATGGCCGATTGAGCGCGCGCATTAATTACGCACACCCATGTGAGTGGTTGCTATGCGTGTTTCTGTAGGCACGCCGCGACGCTAATACAAAGCGCCGCTTTCTTCACGACACCTCGGCGGTCTGTCCCCGCCAGGTGAAGCCCCCAGTTACCTGGGGGAGGCCCGACGAAGACGACCAGCAACGAGGGTGCTGACTCGACGCTCCTACAGAGTAAGGTGTATGACCCCGCCCGTCCTGCTTCCAGAGCTAGCCGGTCACGGTACGGACTTCTTGGCCGTCATGAGTGTGTGAGCGGTATTGTATTGTGTAACACCGCTCAGTGTCTACGCGAATCGCCACCCGCGCGGCGCATTCGCGTGTGAATTTAGGCGCCTGTGTAGAGGTGAATGTCTGTTTTTCGGTTACGTAACGTGCCTATATTAACTTAGAACATGCTACGCAAACGGATGTATGTATATTATGTGTGCGGTGCGGTGCGGTGTCCTTGCGAACGTGTGTAACCATCGTGAGCCGACGGTCAATGTTGACCCCTAGGTATTTGACCCGGGGCGTCCACTCGACGTCGGCTCCTTGCAGTTTCAAGGGTGGTGGGAGAGGCGCGGATCAGGTGACCATCGCCTGCGTCTTACCCACGTTCACCGACAGCCGCCATTTAGACAGCCAATCTGGAAGCAGATCCAGCGCGCGCTGCAATTTGACGGCCGTGTACTTCGCGTTAAGCGATGTAGTAATGTACGCGGCCTCGTCGGCGTACAGCGCGAGCGTGGCGTCATCAGTAGTAGGGATGTCGTCGGTGTAACATGAGAAACACGCCGGCGAGACGCAGCTGCCTTGCGGTACACCCGCCAGCACCGGCCGGGCGCCAGATAGCGCCCCGTCGACCACCACCCTGAAGGTCCTGTTGGATAGAAAGGAAGAGACCACCCTGACGACGCGACGGGGCGTGTCAGATTTGGCCAGCTTGAGGATCAGCCCTTCGTGCCATACACGGTTGAAGGCTTTCTCCATGTCGAGGAATACTGCCACCGAGTATTCCTTCTTATTCATCGCGGCTGCGAGAAGGTGGAGTACCCTCGACAGCTGGAGCGTCGTGCTATGTTCCGCCCAAAACCCAAACTGTTCGGGTCGTGGCGCTATGTGGGGTAGGAGATGTCGCAGCAGGAGTGCTTCGAATACCTTGGAGATTGTCGGCAGCAGGGTGATCGGCCGATAGCTCTCCGGCTTCAGGATGTTTTCTCGGCCTTGGACAGCATCACGACGCGCGACGCGCCCTTCTTTCCACGAGGCGGGAAAGGTCCCGGTGCGCAGTATCGCCGTGAACAGGCGCGCCAACGCCGCTACCAGACGGTAAGGCAGGTGGCGCAGCGCTGTGTTGGTGATACCGTCAGCACCGGGGGCCTTTTTGGGCTTCGTTCTTAGGATGGCGTGTCTAACTGCGCCAGGCGAGAAGAAGACGGGGTTCTCTTCGGGTGCTATCGGCATGGCGAAGTAGTCTCCCAGGTGTTGTTCGACTGCTGCGACATGTGCGGTGTCGCTAGTCAGGTTCGGTTGGAACTGATACTCCAAGTGCTCGGCGAAGACCTCCGCCCGATTCTCCGATACATACTTGAGCGCCCCGACGCTGTTAAGTAGCGGACGCACCGGGGCTGGGGTATTTTTAAGTTAGCCACATAGTTTATGTAGAGACGGCCAATTGTCCGTAGTGGCGCCCGTGAGACTAGTCAGTGGCGCCGGCGACTAGCTGGTCGACTAGCTACTCGCGCCTGTTGTGATTTTGTGATTAGTCAGTCGTAGAACTGAAAAAAAACATGTTCTGGCGCCAGACGATTTTTGAATGAATTTGTTTAAGTAAAAAACACATTTTTCCATCTTAAATTCATAATTTTGTTCTGCAGCTATCTCCATTTACTCAGCCCGCGAGCAGACGCGTCTTTTAACACCTCACACTCGTGCTAGATAACAAAAAAATAAAAAAACGCGTGTAAATGCGACTAGCTAGCAGTGGCTTCGGCTAGTTAGTCGCGCCTGCTACTAGCTCGACGCCCGTGCGGCTAGTCAGTGGCGCCGGCGACTAGCTAGTCGCCTAAATCGAGAGTCGCCTAAATGGAGGTTCGCCTTATTCAGGCAAGCTCTCGCCTCCGCAGTGAGGTTGGGGTAATGGGACTCTGGCCCACAGAACATATATACCCTGACGGCTCTGGTCTCTTTGGCGGCTTTGCTGTGTCCATGGCTACTCGGCGCGTCTCTAAAGTACTGGTTAGCGGGGACTTGGGCTGGGCCTCAGTTTTCCCGGCCTCCCATTCCCTGATACTACGCCTCATCCTGGGAAGCGAGGGACCAGCCTTCTCAATTGAACGCGGCGAGCGTCCGGAACCATTCGAGCTCGCGTCCTTCTTGGCCGGTGTGCGGAACATCGCGGCAGATGAAGTGGAGGTGAGGTTCATGTGATATGACAAGTCAGAGGACACTGGCAATACTTCTGTGTCCCTGTGAAGGGGGGAACAGAACAGAAAGTATACTAAAATATAATAAAATAACACAGCCTACCTACGGCCGCCAGACAGTAAGGTCAATATTATGGGTTTACATTGCTCGATGGCCTTGATGATTTGATCTCTGTACTTGTATTTGTTATTTTGGCGCCGTCTACCGACAAACGGCCATACTTCCCTAAAACGAACTGAAGATAAAGCAAGAACACAGAAGTGTCGCAGAGTTGTCATCGTTTATGCCTATTTTATTCGCTCTCTGAGAGATTTAGTATATTATGTTCCTCTTGGACTCTTGTACGAGTACCTACATCATAATTTATATTTATTTTGTAATAAATGATGCACTTTGCCTAATGAACTAGTATTCATCAGTTATTTTATTGAGCATGGGTACTACTACATGATACATTCTGAAGGTCTGATGATGATCAGGTAAGCGCTTATCGGTTCTCAGTAGCGGAAATAGTTAGGACGACGTAGCTAATTGAGCACGGGTCCTACTACATGATATATTCTGAAGGTCTGATTATGACTAGGTAAAATTTATTCAAGTATAAAATAAAATTATGATTTATATTAATTACAATCGAGGAAAATTTTAATTCTAACTGTAACGTAGACCTGCCTGATCTAAGTTTATACAACCTGTGTTTCAGGGCATCAATTTATATCAAGCATTTAGAAAGATGACCACAATAAATTTATTAGAAGCTTAATTGAAAGTAGAAATAATATTTTCAATGACTTAAAGAGTAACTAATTGATTATATTATTATAAAACTAGATTATGTAAGATATATTATGTTTAAATAAATTAGCAAATAATATGAAAGTAGATAAAACGGAGACTATTCTAAATTAGGTAAAAGAAGAGACTTATATTTGAGTAGGTAAATAGAAATTTTATTTTAAAATCTCTAGTACCTAGTTGTTCCGTGTCTGCATAGTTAAGTTTTGCCAAATATTCCTGTACTAGTAACGTACACCTATTATAAGTTAAACTATAAATCTCTAGCACTCTGTTAAACTAGTTATACAAGTAGGGTCCTAAAAATAAATAAAATCGACTAGCAAAAGCATGTTTAGTCTGAGAGTTAGCACAAACCAAATCTTTTCTTCTCCTATCTGATGGTACTGGGTTAAATTAAGTTCAGTGTGTTGAAATAAAACTACATTCAAAACAAATAATTGATGTACTGCTAGCACCTTACATGCCATATAAAGTTGGTGTGTAGGAAATCTAAATGGACGAAAAGTAGCAACCTTTAAAACTGCTCTTTGGGCACGTTCAAGGTGCAGTAAAGTTGATTTAGCAGCACCACCCCAGAACGTTATGCAGTAGGTAATAATAGATTGACACAAAGCCAAACAACGGAACAGTTAGTTAGTTAGTCTCAGTAATGGAAATAGTTAGGACGACGTAGCTTTCAAAATTTGTCTAATTGAGCACGGATGCTACTACATGATATATTCTGAAGGTCTGATGATGACCAGGTAATTGCTTTTTGGTTCTCAGTAACGGAAATAGTTAGGACGACGTAGCTTTCAACATTTGTCTAATTGAGCTCGGGTGCTATGATATATTCTGAAGGTCTGATGATGACCAAGTAATGGCTTACTCAGTAATGGAAATAGGACGACGTAGCTTTCAACATTTGTCTTAATTGAGCACGGGTGCTACTACATGATATGTTCTGAAGGTCTGATGATGACCAGGTAATTGCTTGTTTGTTCTCAGTAACGGAAATAGTTAGTATGACCTAGCTTTCATAATTTATCTAATTGAGCACGGGTGCTACTACATAATATATTCTGAAGGTTTGATGATGACTAGGTAATTGCTTGTTGGTTCTCAGGAATGGAAACAGTTAGGATGACCTAGCTTTTAAGATTTATCTAATTGAGCGCGGGTGCTATTACATGGTACATTCTGAAGGTCTGACGATGACCAGGTAAGTGCTTATCAGTTCTTGTAACCATATGTTAAGAAGCAAAAAACTAGAGCACGAATCAGTTGTATTTTGGTATTCTGACGGATGCCGCGGTTCTTCCAAATTTACCCCAGACTGGTCATTACACTTTTGGCCATACCAGTACGACGGCGGATTTTCTCAAGGCAGTTGCAGTCATTCGTGATCAAGGACCCAAGATAAACGAACTCGCTGACTTTCTCATAACCGTCGAGTAGATTTGAGCTCGGAGCAAGATGAACACGATCTGATGGTGGTTTCCGGAGGTGGCTATAGGATCTCATTGACGGCACTTCGTAGACCCAACGTGTTTGTAATCATTTGAAAGGGCTCATGGAGACCTTAGTGGCTGATGATGTAACCTACCTGATGGTGGACTCTGAAGGTGGGTATAGGACTTCATTAACGGCACTACGTAGAACCCTCGTGTTTGGACTCATTTGAAAGGTCTCATGGAGACTTTGGTGACTAATAATGTCACTTACCTGATGGTGGACGCCGAAGATTTTTTTTTGTTTTGAGATCATAAAATGTTTGTTATTCCTTTATTAGGTACATACCTATGTTTCTTCAATTGGCGCAGTTTGTTGCACTTCGGCTCCAGAACCACTTAAAAATTATCTTGTATATTGTTAAAATGTTTGTTTTAGCTTGAACAAGATGAAGAAGATCTGCCGGGTTTAGTTACTGAAGAAAGACAATCACAAGGAGAAACAAAAATATAAGTATCTGAAAGACGACATAAAGCTTACTTTTTTCCAAAATACAAGAAAAAAGTGGTGATTCTATAGAGGTATGAGGAACAGGGTGTAAAGTTCACTCACGCCTCCATAGAAAAGGGAGGATCCTCCGACCAGACGGGTGTTGTGTCTGGTGGGTAACTGCCTGACGATTGATGTCGGGATGTTGTATATATGCTAGTTGCGCGGTAAACTCTGCTTGCGCGATGCAGGATTTTGCGTGACGTCAGTCTGACGCGTAGCTCGCATGTGGCGTTGTAGATGCCGCTACATCACTCCCCCCCGGAGACCGGAGGTCGATAGTGGGCTGAGTCTTGTATCTTGCGATGCTTGCCAGGGCCAGGTGAGGTTCCAGTGAGTCGGAACCGGGTGTCGCATAGTTCGCGGTGAGTCGGAACTGTCTGCGAAGATTCCCCAGTGAGTCGGGGTGGCGCTGCGTTTATGCTCCAGTGCCTCGGATGTGGTACAGCGCCGGGTTGAGGCTGACTGCTGGCGTCGACCAGGAGAGGGCTTGAAGGCTCTGCTTGTGGACCGGCCGAGAGTGCAGTGTGCTGTGCCAAGGTTGCTGATGAGGCTGAGGGTGATGACCAGGTATGCGAGGTCGCTGCATGCTGGTGGTCAGGATACCCGTTAAAGCCGTGGGTGCTGGCTGGCTGTGTGACTCGCCGCTCGAAAGCTTGAAGGAAGTGATGATTACGTCACGCTGATGTACTTGCACGAAGGCTGTGCTGACGTTCATGTTCGGGGTCACCAGTATAGAGGTATGAGGAACAGGGTGTAAAGTTCACTCACGCCTCCATAGAAAAGGGAGGATCCTCCGACCAGACGGGTGTTGTGTCTGGTGGGCAACTGCCCGACGATTGATGTCGGGATGTTGTATATATGCTAGTTGCGCGGTAAACTCTGCTTGCGCGATGCAGGATTTTGCGTGACGTCAGTCTGACGCGTAGCTTGTATGTGGCGTTGTAGATGCCGATACAATTCATTTATTTTTACTGTGGTACTTATACAAAGTTTGAATCGTATAGGAATGAAACGTGTTGGACTTTCTAATGGAAACATTTTGTACTTATCGGAGCATAGTAACATTAAAACAACATCAATGTTGGGGTTTTCTCGTCGTTGACGGATACCCCGGTAGTTGTTGTAGGTAGTCAGTTAAATTACACCAAACCACTGTTAAGTTTAATATGTAGTTTATTTTATTGAACAGTAAAGTTATTTTCGTTTAGTAATCTGAGCCGCACCTCAACGCGTGACGGAGTTTTTGTTACGACTGAATTTGGTCATTATTAGTTTCTTACGCGTTAACGTATTTTTTGCTGTATGAGCATAATTGGCTCGTACAATCAAAACTTAAATTTATTTTTTTGTTTACACTAGTCATCATCAGACATCCAACTTTATTACTACATGATGGGAAATACATGGTTTCTAAAAAACATGATAGTGGATCTAGTGTAGAAGGTGTAAACAAAATACCTTGAAAAACTTTTATAGAACACAGTACTCATGAATATGAGCAACTTTTACTTTGGATGGAACCAACGCTGACATATAAAAAAAACTGCTGTTGCATTCTTTTGACCGTGTACCTATTAATCTACTACCTGTAACCTAACTTGGACTTAAGATAAACCATGCCTAGACAAAAGTAATGGCGGTAGATCGTGTTCATCTTGTTCCGAGCTCAAATCTACTCGACGGTTATGAGAAAGTCAGTGAGTTCGTTTGTCTTGGGTTTATCAAATGAGTGCAGCTGCCTTGAGGAAATCCGCTGTCGTACTGGTATGGCCAAAAGTGCAATGACTAGTCTGGGGTAAATTTGGAAGAACCGCGGCATCTGTCAGAATACCAAAATACAACTGATTCGGGCTCTAGTTAGGTTAGGTTAGGTTCGTCATCTACCCATGGAGGCGGACCTAAGCGGGGGCTCCACTGTGTCCCTGCTAGGGTCCAGCAGAGCGGAGGCGAGCGCTGCAAAGCGGGCGCAGCGAAAGACTGTCGCGGCTGACGAGGTCAGCGAGTTGGCCCGACAGGCCCGTGAGCGGCGCTCTGCTCGGATGGCTGCCGGGGGGGGCATCACAGCGGTGGCACTCAGCCGCCAAGTCTTGGACGGCGTGGATGTCGTCCTGAAGGTTGCCACAAAATCGGACAACCTGAAGGGCACATTCACACGTGCTCTGAAGGAGGCGGCGGATGGCATCAAGGAGGCGGTTGAGGTCCTCCTTAACCGCACTAGCACGGAGGAGACGGCGAAGTTATGGGAGGAGAACGGCCGTTTCCGATCCGAGTTGGAGGAACTCAAGCGCCAGTTCGCCGCCCAGAGGGCAGCTCCCGCGGCCACCGGCCCCTCTTCCGTCGCGGCCCCATCGTCGGCTCCATTGCCGGTTCCGGCTTCGACCCCTGCACTTGCGGATGCGGAGATCGAAAAGATCGCCCGCATCTGCATGATGCAGTGTGGAACGATGGTGGGTGCCCGCTTGGAGGCCATAGAGGCAAGGCTCCTGCCGGCGGAAACCCTCCGCCCACCGCTCGCTGCAGACAAGCGGAGAAAGGAGGGGCCCGCCAAGCAGCGGCCAGTAATAGCCGCGGCGGCAGGGACATGCCGCTCCGGGAGTGGGACCAAAACCCCCGCTAAGGGTGCGTCCGTGCCCACTTCCCGGGCTGCTGCGCCACCGGCGACTGCGCCACCGGCGGCTGCGAAACAGCCGGCCGCGCCCGGGCCTTCCACGGAGGCATGGACGACTGTCGTCAAGAGGGGCCGCCGTAAGGGGAGGAAGACGGCGCCACCGGCACCGGCTGGAGCACCGACACCGGCTTCTAAGAAGGCCCACGGACCGCCTAGGGTCAGAGCCCCACGCTCCGCGGCTGTAGTGATTACGCTGCAGCCCGGAGCCGTCGAAAGGGGCGTTACCTACAAGGCGGTCTTAACTGAGGCAAAGGCCAAAGTCGCGTTCCCCGACTTAGGCACACTGTCCGGCTTCAGAATGAAGCTGGCGATTACGGGGGCGCGGTTGCTCGAGGTGTCGGGTGTCTCTAGTGGTGAAAAGGCGGACATCCTGGCCGCCAAGCTCAGGGAGGTCCTCAAACCGGAGGACGTCCGGGTGTCCAGGCCTATGAAGGCCGCTGAGCTGCGCGTCGGTGGCCAGGACGACTCAACGACCCCGGCTGAGGTCGTGGCGGCCGTCACTCGAGTCGGTGGATGTCCGCCCGACGATGTGCGGACGGGCGACATTCGCGCTGACGCTTCCGGGCTCGGCACGATTTGGGTGCGGTGCCCGGTGGCGGCGGCGAACAAGGTCGCTGACGGTGGGCGCTTGTTGGTGGGGTGGGTTGCAGCAAGTGTGAAACTGCTGCAGCCCAGGGCTATGCGGTGCTACCGGTGCCTTGACATTGGGCATGTTAGGGCACGGTGCACCGCCGAAGTGGACCGCAGCGAGCAGTGCTATCGCTGCGGCCAGCCCGGCCACAAAGCGGCCCAGTGCTCCGCGGCGCCAAACTGAAGCCTCTGTACAGCTGCAGGAAGGCCCGCCAGGTACAGAGCAGGCGCAAAGGCCTGTGGCGTGCCCGCCAGCAAGAAGAGAAGGGGTGCTAAGGCTGCGGGGGGCTCTTTACCCCCCTCAGCCTGGCTACCCTTCGGCCGACTCCCGGCCTAGGAATGGTGCGGAGGGGATGGATTGCGCCTAATGGCGCTCTACCATTTCCTCCAGGGCAACATCAACCACTCTGCCAGAGCTCAGGAACTCTTGCTCCAGAGCATGGCGGAGTGGTCGATTCGCGTGGCCGTGGTCGCTGAGCCGTACTTTGTCCCCCCCCGGGATAACTGGGTGGGAGACCTTGACGGCTTGGTGGCCATCATCGGCGGGGCTCTCGCCAACCCGTCCCGAGGACACGGCTAGGTGGCCGCCCTCGCGGACGGCATTGGCGTGGTTGGGGCGTATTTTTCGCCTAACAAGAGTCTCGCCGACTTCGAGAGCTTCCTTGTTGAGCTGGGTGCCGTCGTAGGCCGACTTCACCCTCGCCCCGTGCTGTTGCTAGGGGATCTCAACGCCAAGTCTGCGGCGTGGGGATCTCCGGTGACCGATGCTAGGGGTGAGGCGCTGGAGGAGTGGGCGGTCACCACCGGACTGGTCGTCCTGAACGTGGGCTCGGTCCACACGTGCGTGCGGCAGCGGGGCGGGTCAATAGTGGACGTCTCGTTCGCTAGCCCTGCTGTCGCGAGCCGTGTTCGCGACTGGCGTGTCGCCGTGGAGGTGGAGACGTTGTCGGATCACCGATACATCTGTTTCGACGTCTCCGCCCAGACCGCCGGCGGCTGCAGTTCATCGGGCCCGCGAACGGACGGCCCGCGTTGGTCGCTCAAGAGCATCGACAGGGAGCTTCTCGAGGAGGCCGCTATTGTCCAGGTCTGGGGTCGGGAGTCGGCAGTGAGCGGACCCGTCGACGTCGAACAGGAGGCGCTGTGGTTCCGCGGGGCGATGACGCAAATTTGCGACGCGTCCATGCCCCGGGTCCACACACAGTCAGCAAGGCGCCAGGTGTACTGGTGGTCCGCTGCGATCGCGCAGTTACGCGTCGCGTGCGTGGCGGTGAGACGCCAGTACACCCGATACCGGAGGAGACGTCGTCGGGTCCCTGACGAAGAAGCCGCGCTGTATGAGGTGTACCGCGCGGCTAAAGAGACTCTGTGGCTGGCCGTCGGCGAGGTGAAGACGCGAGCCAGGGAGGAGATGCTGGAGACTCTAGACGGGAATCCGTGGGGGCGCCCTAATCGATCGGTTCGAGGGAAGCTTCGAGCCGCGGCGCCTCCACTTACGGAGAGTCGTCAGCCAGAGCTGCTGGAGGAGGTAGTCGCAGCCCTCTTCCCGGCAAGAGCGGAGCATACTCCGCCGCCGATGGCTTTGCCCACAGCCGTAGAGTCTACAGAGGAGAACGCCATTAGCGTCCCAGAGGTGACACAGGCAGAGATGAGGGTGGCCGTGATGCGGCTCCGGGCCAAGAATGTGGCTCCGGGGCCCGACGGGATCCACCGCCGAGCATTAGCCCTCGCTCTGAAGGAGCTGGAGCCCCAGCTGAGAGGACTCTACACAGCGTGCCTCGAGCAGGGCCAGTTTCCCACTTTGTGGAAAACCGGTCGTCTGGTCCTGCTCAGGAAGGCGGGGCGCCCTGCGGACTCGCCGTCCGCGTACCGGCCCATAGTGCTGCTGGACGAGGTGGGTAAGCTGCTGGAGCGGATACTCGCAGCCCGCCTCGACGGCCACTTGTGCAGAGAAGGGCCGGACCTGGACGAGAGCCAGTTCGGCTTCAGGCCACCATACACGCTATATCGCGGGTGAGAGTCCTGGCGGAGGAAACGCTGTCCCGGGGTGGGGTGGTGGTGGCGGTGGTTTTAATGGTTAAGTTTTATTGGTTGGTGGTATTAAACCAACGCATTCAACACCCTGCCCTGGAGTTGTATTCGGGAGGCACTGCGTTACCATCGGGTGCCTCTCTACCTCCGCCGTATCGTTGGGGCTTATTTGGCGGAGAGGTGTGTCACCTACGTGGGACACGATGGCGTCAACCAGCGCCACATGTCGTCCGGTGTTCCACAGGGCTCGGCCCTAGGCCCGCTCCTGTGGAACATTGGGTACGACTGGGTGCTGAGGGGCGAACTCCAACCGGGCGTCGACCTGACGTGTTACGCGGACGACACGCTGGTCACGGCCCGGGGGAGTTCGTACAGGTAGGCAGCGTTGCTGACGACGGCTGCGGTCTCACAGACGGTGAGCCGCATACGGCGCCTCGGCCTGGAGGTGGTCCTCGAGAAGTCGGAGGCCATGGTGTTTCATGGTCCCCGGCGGGCGCCACCGTCCGGATCCCACATCGTAGTGGGGGGGTTCGAATCGCTGTCGAGCCCACCATGAAGTACCTTGGGTTGGTGCTCGACAGCCGGTGGGATTTCGGCCCCCACTTCCGGCAGCTCGCGCCAAAGTTGTTGGGCGCGGCCGGGGCGCTGTCAACGCTGCTTTCCAATCTGGGGGGCCCGAGCGCCGCTTGTAGGCGGCTCTACGTGGGGAGCGTGCGGTCGATGGCCCTTTACGGGGCCCCGATCTGGGCGGCTGACCTGACGGCCGGCAGCATCTCTGTTCTGCGAAAGCCGCAGAGAGCGATGGCCGTCAGAGTCATAAGGGGTTACCGCACGATCTCCTACGAGGCGGCTTGTGCACTGGCCGGATCCCCGCCCTGGGACCTGGAGGCGAAGGTGCTCGCGTCACTGTATCGGTGGCGCGTGGAAGCGCGGGCGCGGGGCGAGCGACCGATGCAGTGACAGTTTTTTATTTTTTTAAGTGTAATTAAGGTGTAATAATATATCTAAATGTAAATAACTGCATTAATACTCAGGATTATTGTTTTCCTGTAAATTTACAAAGTAAAACACACTGTTTAGTTGCCCACCGGTACCGGTAACCTATCACGAACAGCTGATGTTGACCTGCGGATTTAAACGGGGAGTATGGTTTACTTTTATTTTATAATTAACGCACAATCGTCACTTAGACTTCATTGAGTCTTAGTATCACAATTTTGGTTGGTTTGCCACCCTGCAATGGGTCTAAGTCACTTTGTTTACATAGTAGTTGTACGAGCAAACCCGTACATATCAATGGTATCGTTTTTATGCTGACATCGACGCCCAGCGAATGAATAAAATATACACATAATTCGGTCAGAATCAGTAGTTGCATAGCATTCGCCGCGGGTCTATCATTTATCAGTTCTCAATACACATGTTGAACTCAAATCAGTCTATCATTTAAATGTACCCTTACCCGTACATTTTTGGTCCTTCGAGCCGGATGTCGCGTGTGTACATTACAGTGTAGCAAACAAGTACTGGAAAGTGTTTCACTAGTGACTTCAAGCGAACTAGCAGTGAAGGTGTGTGTACTGCCAGCAATAGTGTAGTACATAGAAGCAGCAGCAGCAGCAGCAATCAGCAGGGATCAACAGGGATCCGCATTTGTTGAGCAACAAAGCTCCCGCTTGGACAATCAAGTAAGATCGTTCCATTATATTTCTATCAACAACATGTCGTCACTGGAGGACATTCTCGCCCAACAACAGCAACTACTCAATCAGATAGAGCAATTATACACAAACTTCCAAAAGGATGGCTCCGATCGCAAAACCTCGGACTACATACGCCGAAGGTTAGAAAAATTGGATGCATGCTGGCAATAATTTCAGTCGAATCATATAACATTGTGTAGCATCGAATATGCCCGATCGCATACTTACTTCTCTTCGAAGCAATTTGACACTATGCAGGAGAGATATGAAAAAATCAGAGCAGTTATTCAGAATCATCAGCCAACAGAGGAAAGACCATCAACACCGCTTCTAAAGCCTGCTACTCCTCTAGCTACCTCAAGCGCTGTACAGCAACCTTCAGGTCAAGTTTTAAAGTCTCAGGTATCTAACAGCAAGACTGATGAGATCAATTAAACCAGTGTCAATGTCATAGCGGTAAGCCTGAAAAAGGATGCATACATTATCTTGACAGAAAACATCATAGATTCTTGCCTAGTGACAAACGTACACTTGTGTTACATTCATTCTCCTATTTACAAACTAACCAGAGATAAAGACTTCTGCCAATCAAAGGCATCAGCGTGTGAAGTCAACGTGGATTCCTGTAAAAATATTTGGATTGAAAGCCACTCTATCAACAATTATATTTATTTTTGCTGCGGTCAATGTAACCTACGAACAGTATGTGGCGATCAAGTTGATGAAGATTCTATATTGAAACATAACAATAGTATTTATAGATTTTAGTTTGCTAACTCTTTTTAGACATGAATATTTACTATAAAAAGTATTATGTTATTTTCATTATTGTGAATATGAGGACTATGTGGGTCATTTTTTTTTTTCAGTTTTATTCTTGGTCTGGCAGTTTAAGTAGTTTATGCGGCCTACCCAAATGTCCTTTCTTTGGTATTGTTCGTCGAATCGTTGAGCTCCTTAAGTTCTGAGTTGAGCTGCACGGTTACTGACAAATGCGTGCACTGACTGGACAGGTCGACTTAATCTGTGTGGTTCTTTCCTCAAAAGACCATTTCAGACACCGATCTACATGATCTTCAAACATTATTACCGAATTTATATATACACATTGACATTGATAAATTTTATATATACAATGACATGAGTATTTACTTGTAAAGTATTATATTATTTTAATTTTGTGAATGTGAAGACTATGTGGGTAATTGCTTTTTTTTTTCTAATTTAATTTTAATTATGATCTGGCAGTTTGAGTAATTTATGCGGCCTACCCAAATGTCCTTTCTTTGGTATTGTTCGTCGAATCGTTGAGCTCCATAAGTCCTGATTTCCTGAGTCGAGCTGCACGATTACTGACAAATGCGTGCACTGACTGGACAGGTCCACTCAAACTGTGTGGTTCTTTCCTCAAAAGACCATTTCAGATACCAATCTGCATGGTCTTCGCATGACCTGACCAAGATTATGTCTGGACTTTAAAAGAGACTGTGACCTCTGAGTTTGTTTCGGCCTTTCTTCTCAGCGTAGTCAGATAGGAAACGCCGACCTCATCTAGTTTAAAAAACATGATTGACGTGTAAAAGTGTTTGTACAAACCTACTTACAGAAATAAAATCATTTATCATTTATCATTTAAGTCAAAATAAAATTAAAAAATATGCAAAACTAAACAAAATCATAAATAGATGCAATAAATTCAGGAAACACCATTTGAGGTCGGATTTTCAGTAAATGAGGTAAATCATTTATATATACTAAAAAGAGGAACGGACCCAATATTGAACCCTGCGGTACACCCATTTTGACTTTTAAGCCCAATGAATTTACACCGTTTATTTGAACTTGCTGCAGTCTATCATTGAAATATGATTTTACTAAGCTAAGCGCAAGTTTACCCAGTCCGTAATGCTCAAGTTTCAAGAGCAGTGTTTCGCGATTCACGCAATCAAATGCCTGGGATAGGTCGCAAAAGATGCCTATTGCATCTTATGCCTCCTCCCATGCGTTAAAAATATGTTTTAATAATGTAACACCGGCGTCGGCTGTACAACGTCCTTTGGTGAAACCATACTGTTGATCGTGTAGGATGTTATTACGATTAAAATGATTGAGTATTTGATTTAACATTACTTTTTCAAACACCTTGCTGAAAACTGGCAAAACCGATACGGGTCTATAACTATTAGTGTCTGTGCTGTCCCCAGATTTGAAAAGTGGAATTACTTCACTATACTTCATTAAATCTGGGAATACCCCTTGATCTACACATAAATTAAATATTAAATTTAAATAGGATGCAATTGTTTCAATAGTAGATTGACAAACTTTAGTAGACATTCCCCACAGATCTTCTGTAATTTTAATCTTAAGTTGCTTAAATGCCTTTACAACGACCACAGGGCTTATACACTCGGCGTCACAAGAATCGCACCTCTTTAAGAATTCCCTTCAAAGTCATTTTAACCCTATTAATCAACGGTAGACATATGACTATAAGGTATCATTGGAATGGCAATTTATTTAAATTTCAGAATAAATCAATACATTTGGTTTTTTGTTTACCAGGGAATAAAAAAAGCAAGCTAATGCAAATGATTAAAAAGTTTAATTTAATTTTATCAGCAAAAATTGCAATAAAGTCCATAAAAACAACTTAAAACCTGGTGTTACCCCCCCTAGCCCTGATGACTGCTTCCATGCGTTCTCTCATGGTCCTAATTAATGTGACAACAGTCTCTTGAGGAATGTTGTCCCATTCTGCAACTTGGAGGTCTTGGAGAGTGGTAGGGGCAGGATCACGTGCCCGTACTCGCCGTTTCAGTTCATCCCAAAGGTGCTCAATAGGGTTCAGGAAGGCAATTCTCACGCATCTCGCATGTGACATTGTTGTTCGACTCGTACTTTTCCCTCGTAAAAATCAAGTCGAGCTATTCTCGCCATGTCGATTCGAGCATTTCTCGCAGGAACGCCACGCGACATGCCTTAGTTTACACGCGACATGCAAAGAGTGGTCGGGACCAGTCGACACTTTCATGACGTCATGTCGACCGGCGTACGAACGTCAAACAGACTTGTTGTGTCAATCATGATTGTGTCAATTGCGGAATAAAATAATAAATATTTTTTAATAAAATGTGTTAAGAGTTCATAAACATCTTAGACGACGCTGCGATCGCCACCACAAGGTAAATTACCCGAAGAAAACTTCATGCCTCCGCCAAAGTTGTCAACTATCCACTGCTTGTGCGGCGACGATGGATGAGACACATATGAGATATAGAAGCTGAAGACGCCTACTTCTAAAAGCATTGAGGTTTAAAACCAGTCAAGTGGACGAGGACGGCTTTACTCTGGTTGAGGGCAAGAAAGGTCGGTCACGTCGCAACCACAACAAACGCGGTACCGGCGTGGTACCGTGTTAAGGGACTCATTGGCACAGAACACTATTACTCCTACTCATTGGGGTATAACTTGCTCATGTGGCCAAGTACTATTGAGGTATCCCACATAATGGAATACTTCGGCAAAGGGGGCTGAAGACGGAATACTCCCTTAAAAATCTTTTAATTTTGTCGTCTTTTCCTATATTATTACCCATCAATAGGGCTCGCACAGATCGACAAGAGTTTAAAGTTCCATATTGGAATCCCTCTTCATAAAGTTTGTTAAGAAAATAAATAATTTGTGGGACCGATGCACTACACAAATCAAAATTATTATTGTTACTAAAGTGGAACCAATGTTTTAGGTAAACATCACATTGTTTAAAAGAGTTATCGCACAGAAGCTCTCATAATTGCGGTTGGGGCTACACTTCTCCTTAACAAAGCTGTCCGCACAAAATCCCTGCCACCTTGGTGTGCATGTTGGAATTGCTAAAATGGAAAGAAAAACACTCAGCAAGCGAGTATTTTTGAGCTGCAGTACTCACCATCCTCCTGCATATTTCCCGGTTGGACCCACAGATATCGAGAGAGAAGGAGCTAAGGTCAAATCAGTAATGATAAAAGGACGCTGAAGCTGTCGCGGATGAAGTCGAGCAGTACCTACTACAAAGTCCTATATGCTCGAAGCTCCCGCGCTGCAAAAAGCTGTTGTTCTTAGCCCACAATTTTGTCCAGCAGGAATTAGGCGTGTAAATGTTACAGGGAAGCATGATCAAGCCCAAGTGTGGTGTGATAATAATTATGTTTTTCGTGGTTTAAACTTAATATACTCGTATGTATCTCTCTGTGATGTATTTATGTAAAGGGTCTTTTGAAACCAGAATTATAATATACTTACCTATGATTATTGTATTACAACAGGGCCATTAACATTATGCAGAATTTCAAAAGCATTTCAAACAATAAAGATTTCAAATATGTTTTAATTTTTTTCAATATGTAACTTATAACTAACAAAAATACTGTGCCTATACAATAAATTAGAAGAATCACTAGTTTACATGATTAGTCAGCGTCACGTGTGGCGCGATCAGTAATAGCCAGCTTAAGATCGCCGGGACCATTATACCTCTTGCCCAAAGTCTTCATGAATTTCAACAGACGTTCGTCAAGCACTTTCACCACAAACAAATTGAAATTCGTGTTGTGACAAGACCCCTACCGCTTTACTCTCAGAGACGAAATTTGTATTCGCGAGGATTAATAATCTTTTCAGACTCTTTTAGAGTAATGTAGCCGGAACACGTACATACAGCTGCGTCATTGGAACGGTAGGATGCAGCAGCCATTCTAAGAGCATTCTGAGAGCCGGTGACTCGGTCCGGTCGTTACGACAATTACGCTTCCTCTTCTCCATCTTTACAAGCCTTAATGTTATTTCGGTAGTCGTCAGTTTACTTATAAGTATCACTCGCAGACATTCTGTATTTATACAATTATGTTGGTAACCAATGTAAACAAACAATTAAATACGAGTATGACTTTAATTTGACGTGACAAAAATCGTTGACATTGACAAATCAGTATCAGCCATGCATTCCGTTGTAGCAAAAAGAACTTATTTAAATCTATACTAATAATAAAGCAGAAGAGTTTGTTTGATTTTTTGTTTTTTTGTTTGATCGTGCTAATCTCTGAAACTTTGGATTTGAAAAATTCTTATTACATTTAATTTCAATTCTTGAGGAAGGCTATAGGCTATTTAACATAACGCTAGGATCCTTAGGAGCCGAGCAAAAAGAAAAAGAGTCAGAAAGAACGCTAAGCGAAAACGAAGTTATAGCGCGGGTAGGCGATGCGATGCGACGAGGTGGGTCCGGGGAACAAGGAAGTTCGTACACGGTCGAAGTAGCGACCAGAAGCTAAGGTTAATAATAAAATACATATTGAGTTACGAAATCAAAAATGTATTATTTGATAAACGTTTATGAGATAGGTAGTGCTCAAAGCATTTTTTTGACTTAGAAATCATTTTTAAAGATTGTGGTTGATTTCTAAACCAGTCAAGTGGACGAGGAGGGTTTTACTCTGATTAAGGGCAAGAAGGGTCGATCGTGACGCAATCGTAACAAACACGGTACCGCTTCTGGAAGCGAGAATTTTCGAGTAGCAGTGCCCACCTTGCTCCTGTACATTTCCCAGTTGGATCGACAGACATCAAAAGAGCAGGAGCCAAGGTCTAATCCGGGCCGAAGGAGGGACGATGCAATCGAGCAAGACTACAAATTTTAATTCCTACATCGTCCAGGTTTCCGCGCTGCAAAAGGATGTCGTCCTCAGCCCAGAATTTTGGCCGGCTGGAGTTGTGTATAGATGTTACAGAGAAGCATGACCAAAACTAAACTCCCATGAGTGGTGAATACGTTTTTGTGGTTTATACTTGGGTGTGTACTGTATTTATTAATGAGTCTGTAAGGTATTTATACAAAGGTTCTTTTGTCACTAGAAATAAATGATATACCTACTCACCTATTACTACAGTACCACCTACAGTACCACTAACATGATAAATAAATAGTGTTTCAAATGCATTTCAAACAATAAAGATTTCAAATATTTTATTTTATTATTTTTAATGTAAAACTGATATATAACCTGCTATATATATATATATAAATATATAACAAAAATACTATACGTAAACAATACATTATAATAATCACAAGTTTACACAAATAGTCGGCATCATGAGTAGCGCCGAGTCGCGTGCTGTCCGCGAACGTGGGATCGCCGGACCATTTCACCTCTCGCCTAAAGTCTTCATGAATTTCGACAGATGTTTGTGCGGCACTTTGACCATAAAGAAATTTTAATTCCTGCTGTGACGAGACTCCTAACTCGAACCTTAGGGCGAAATTTGTTTTCGCAAGGATTTCCCAATAATCTTTTGGACCTTTGTAAAGTAATGTAGCCAGGACACGTAGCTACAGCAGCGTCGTTGGAACAGCAGGACGGTCCGGTTGGTGCAGTACCGAACTCTTTACGACAACCACACTTCCTCTGCTTCTTTTCCATCTTAATAAGCCTTGATGTTATTGTAGTAGTCATCAGTTTACTTAAAATATCATTGGCAGTCATTCTGTTTTTATTTAATTAATTAATTTATATGTAGATAACCAATGTAAAAAAACAATAAAGTCATACACTTTAATTTGACGTGACAAATATCGATGACAAATCAGCATTCCATTGTAGCAAATACTAAGGAGAACTTATTTTAATGTTAATAATAAAATAAAAATGGAGTTACGAAATCAATAATGATGATGATATTGATAAATGTTTATGACATACGTATATAATGCTGCTCAAACCATGTTTTTGACTTAAAAATCATTTATAAAGATGGTCAAAAGTGCATTAACGATTGCGTCAAAAAAATAGTATCGTTATGTGGAATGGATTACTTCGTACGACGCATAATGGCAACATTTTTGTCCCTAGACTCGAGATTTACGATCGACTTGTAGTGAGAATAGAAGAAACGGGATAATGTCACCATTTTACAAGCGACATAGAGAGACGAGCGACAATGACGAATGCGTCATCAACGAGTGTAAACGCGAGAATTGCCTTCCGCAATTCTCACGCATCTCGCATGTGACATTGTTGTTCGACTCGTACTTTTCCCTCGTAAAAATCAAGTCGAGCTATTCTCGCCATGTCGATTCGAGCATTTCTCGCAGGAACGCCACGCGACATGCCTTAGTTTACACGCGACATGCAAAGAGTGGTCGGGACCAGTCGACACTTTCATGACGTCATGTCGACCGGCGTACGAACGTCAAACAGACTTGTTGTGTCAATCATGATTGTGTCAATTGCGGAATAAAATAATAAATATTTTTTAATAAAATGTGTTAAGAGTTCATAAACATCTTAGACGACGCTGCGATCGCCACCACAAGGTAAATTACCCGAAGAAAACTTCATGCCTCCGCCAAAGTTGTCAACTATCCACTGCTTGTGCGGCGACGATGGATGAGACACATATGAGATATAGAAGCTGAAGACGCCTACTTCTAAAAGCATTGAGGTTTAAAACCAGTCAAGTGGACGAGGACGGCTTTACTCTGGTTGAGGGCAAGAAAGGTCGGTCACGTCGCAACCACAACAAACGCGGTACCGGCGTGGTACCGTGTTAAGGGACTCATTGGCACAGAACACTATTACTCCTACTCATTGGGGTATAACTTGCTCATGTGGCCAAGTACTATTGAGGTATCCCACATAATGGAATACTTCGGCAAAGGGGGCTGAAGACGGAATACTCCCTTAAAAATCTTTTAATTTTGTCGTCTTTTCCTATATTATTACCCATCAATAGGGCTCGCACAGATCGACAAGAGTTTAAAGTTCCATATTGGAATCCCTCTTCATAAAGTTTGTTAAGAAAATAAATAATTTGTGGGACCGATGCACTACACAAATCAAAATTATTATTGTTACTAAAGTGGAACCAATGTTTTAGGTAAACATCACATTGTTTAAAAGAGTTATCGCACAGAAGCTCTCATAATTGCGGTTGGGGCTACACTTCTCCTTAACAAAGCTGTCCGCACAAAATCCCTGCCACCTTGGTGTGCATGTTGGAATTGCTAAAATGGAAAGAAAAACACTCAGCAAGCGAGTATTTTTGAGCTGCAGTACTCACCATCCTCCTGCATATTTCCCGGTTGGACCCACAGATATCGAGAGAGAAGGAGCTAAGGTCAAATCAGTAATGATAAAAGGACGCTGAAGCTGTCGCGGATGAAGTCGAGCAGTACCTACTACAAAGTCCTATATGCTCGAAGCTCCCGCGCTGCAAAAAGCTGTTGTTCTTAGCCCACAATTTTGTCCAGCAGGAATTAGGCGTGTAAATGTTACAGGGAAGCATGATCAAGCCCAAGTGTGGTGTGATAATAATTATGTTTTTCGTGGTTTAAACTTAATATACTCGTATGTATCTCTCTGTGATGTATTTATGTAAAGGGTCTTTTGAAACCAGAATTATAATATACTTACCTATGATTATTGTATTACAACAGGGCCATTAACATTATGCAGAATTTCAAAAGCATTTCAAACAATAAAGATTTCAAATATGTTTTAATTTTTTTCAATATGTAACTTATAACTAACAAAAATACTGTGCCTATACAATAAATTAGAAGAATCACTAGTTTACATGATTAGTCAGCGTCACGTGTGGCGCGATCAGTAATAGCCAGCTTAAGATCGCCGGGACCATTATACCTCTTGCCCAAAGTCTTCATGAATTTCAACAGACGTTCGTCAAGCACTCACCACAAACAAATTGAAATTCGTGTTGTGACAAGACCCCTACCGCTTTACTCTCAGAGACGAAATTTGTATTCGCGAGGATTAATAATCTTTTCAGACTCTTTAGAGTAATGTAGCCGGAACACGTACATACAGCTGCGTCATTGGAACGGTAGGATGCAGCAGCCATTCTAAGAGCATTCTGAGAGCCGGTGACTCGGTCCGGTCGTTACGACAATTACGCTTCCTCTTCTCCATCTTTACAAGCCTTAATGTTATTTCGGTAGTCGTCAGTTTACTTATAAGTATCACTCGCAGACATTCTGTATTTATACAATTATGTTGGTAACCAATGTAAACAAACAATTAAATACGAGTATGACTTTAATTTGACGTGACAAAAATCGTTGACATTGACAAATCAGTATCAGCCATGCATTCCGTTGTAGCAAAAAGAACTTATTTAAATCTATACTAATAATAAAGCAGAAGAGTTTGTTTGATTTTTTGTTTTTTTGTTTGATCGTGCTAATCTCTGAAACTTTGGATTTGAAAAATTCTTATTACATTTAATTTCAATTCTTGAGGAAGGCTATAGGCTATTTAACATAACGCTAGGATCCTTAGGAGCCGAGCAAAAAGAAAAAGAGTCAGAAAGAACGCTAAGCGAAAACGAAGTTATAGCGCGGGTAGGCGATGCGATGCGACGAGGTGGGTCCGGGGAACAAGGAAGTTCGTACACGGTCGAAGTAGCGACCAGAAGCTAAGGTTAATAATAAAATACATATTGAGTTACGAAATCAAAAATGTATTATTTGATAAACGTTTATGAGATAGGTAGTGCTCAAAGCATTTTTTTGACTTAGAAATCATTTTTAAAGATTGTGGTTGATTTCTAAACCAGTCAAGTGGACGAGGAGGGTTTTACTCTGATTAAGGGCAAGAAGGGTCGATCGTGACGCAATCGTAACAAACACGGTACCGCTTCTGGAAGCGAGAATTTTCGAGTAGCAGTGCCCACCTTGCTCCTGTACATTTCCCAGTTGGATCGACAGACATCAAAAGAGCAGGAGCCAAGGTCTAATCCGGGCCGAAGGAGGGACGATGCAATCGAGCAAGACTACAAATTTTAATTCCTACATCGTCCAGGTTTCCGCGCTGCAAAAGGATGTCGTCCTCAGCCCAGAATTTTGGCCGGCTGGAGTTGTGTATAGATGTTACAGAGAAGCATGACCAAAACTAAACTCCCATGAGTGGTGAATACGTTTTTGTGGTTTATACTTGGGTGTGTACTGTATTTATTAATGAGTCTGTAAGGTATTTATACAAAGGTTCTTTTGTCACTAGAAATAAATGATATACCTACTCACCTATTACTACAGTACCACCTACAGTACCACTAACATGATAAATAAATAGTGTTTCAAATGCATTTCAAACAATAAAGATTTCAAATATTTTATTTTATTATTTTTAATGTAAAACTGATATATAACCTGCTATATATATATATATAAATATATAACAAAAATACTATACGTAAACAATACATTATAATAATCACAAGTTTACACAAATAGTCGGCATCATGAGTAGCGCCGAGTCGCGTGCTGTCCGCGAACGTGGGATCGCCGGACCATTTCACCTCTCGCCTAAAGTCTTCATGAATTTCGACAGATGTTTGTGCGGCACTTTGACCATAAAGAAATTTTAATTCCTGCTGTGACGAGACTCCTAACTCGAACCTTAGGGCGAAATTTGTTTTCGCAAGGATTTCCCAATAATCTTTTGGACCTTTGTAAAGTAATGTAGCCAGGACACGTAGCTACAGCAGCGTCGTTGGAACAGCAGGACGGTCCGGTTGGTGCAGTACCGAACTCTTTACGACAACCACACTTCCTCTGCTTCTTTTCCATCTTAATAAGCCTTGATGTTATTGTAGTAGTCATCAGTTTACTTAAAATATCATTGGCAGTCATTCTGTTTTTATTTAATTAATTAATTTATATGTAGATAACCAATGTAAAAAAACAATAAAGTCATACACTTTAATTTGACGTGACAAATATCGATGACAAATCAGCATTCCATTGTAGCAAATACTAAGGAGAACTTATTTTAATGTTAATAATAAAATAAAAATGGAGTTACGAAATCAATAATGATGATGATATTGATAAATGTTTATGACATACGTATATAATGCTGCTCAAACCATGTTTTTGACTTAAAAATCATTTATAAAGATGGTCAAAAGTGCATTAACGATTGCGTCAAAAAAATAGTATCGTTATGTGGAATGGATTACTTCGTACGACGCATAATGGCAACATTTTTGTCCCTAGACTCGAGATTTACGATCGACTTGTAGTGAGAATAGAAGAAACGGGATAATGTCCCCATTTTACAAGCGACATAGAGAGACGAGCGACAATGACGAATGCGTCATCAACGAGTGTAAACGCGAGAATTGCCTTCCGCAATTCTCACGCATCTCGCATGTGACATTGTTGTTCGACTCGTACTTTTCCCTCGTAAAAATCAAGTCGAGCTATTCTCGCCATGTCGATTCGAGCATTTCTCGCAGGAACGCCACGCGACATGCCTTAGTTTACACGCGACATGCAAAGAGTGGTCGGGACCAGTCGACACTTTCATGACGTCATGTCGACCGGCGTACGAACGTCAAACAGACTTGTTGTGTCAATCATGATTGTGTCAATTGCGGAATAAAATAATAAATATTTTTTAATAAAATGTGTTAAGAGTTCATAAACATCTTAGACGACGCTGCGATCGCCACCACAAGGTAAATTACCCGAAGAAAACTTCATGCCTCCGCCAAAGTTGTCAACTATCCACTGCTTGTGCGGCGACGATGGATGAGACACATATGAGATATAGAAGCTGAAGACGCCTACTTCTAAAAGCATTGAGGTTTAAAACCAGTCAAGTGGACGAGGACGGCTTTACTCTGGTTGAGGGCAAGAAAGGTCGGTCACGTCGCAACCACAACAAACGCGGTACCGGCGTGGTACCGTGTTAAGGGACTCATTGGCACAGAACACTATTACTCCTACTCATTGGGGTATAACTTGCTCATGTGGCCAAGTACTATTGAGGTATCCCACATAATGGAATACTTCGGCAAAGGGGGCTGAAGACGGAATACTCCCTTAAAAATCTTTTAATTTTGTCGTCTTTTCCTATATTATTACCCATCAATAGGGCTCGCACAGATCGACAAGAGTTTAAAGTTCCATATTGGAATCCCTCTTCATAAAGTTTGTTAAGAAAATAAATAATTTGTGGGACCGATGCACTACACAAATCAAAATTATTATTGTTACTAAAGTGGAACCAATGTTTTAGGTAAACATCACATTGTTTAAAAGAGTTATCGCACAGAAGCTCTCATAATTGCGGTTGGGGCTACACTTCTCCTTAACAAAGCTGTCCGCACAAAATCCCTGCCACCTTGGTGTGCATGTTGGAATTGCTAAAATGGAAAGAAAAACACTCAGCAAGCGAGTATTTTTGAGCTGCAGTACTCACCATCCTCCTGCATATTTCCCGGTTGGACCCACAGATATCGAGAGAGAAGGAGCTAAGGTCAAATCAGTAATGATAAAAGGACGCTGAAGCTGTCGCGGATGAAGTCGAGCAGTACCTACTACAAAGTCCTATATGCTCGAAGCTCCCGCGCTGCAAAAAGCTGTTGTTCTTAGCCCACAATTTTGTCCAGCAGGAATTAGGCGTGTAAATGTTACAGGGAAGCATGATCAAGCCCAAGTGTGGTGTGATAATAATTATGTTTTTCGTGGTTTAAACTTAATATACTCGTATGTATCTCTCTGTGATGTATTTATGTAAAGGGTCTTTTGAAACCAGAATTATAATATACTTACCTATGATTATTGTATTACAACAGGGCCATTAACATTATGCAGAATTTCAAAAGCATTTCAAACAATAAAGATTTCAAATATGTTTTAATTTTTTTCAATATGTAACTTATAACTAACAAAAATACTGTGCCTATACAATAAATTAGAAGAATCACTAGTTTACATGATTAGTCAGCGTCACGTGTGGCGCGATCAGTAATAGCCAGCTTAAGATCGCCGGGACCATTATACCTCTTGCCCAAAGTCTTCATGAATTTCAACAGACGTTCGTCAAGCACTTTCACCACAAACAAATTGAAATTCGTGTTGTGACAAGACCCCTACCGCTTTACTCTCAGAGACGAAATTTGTATTCGCGAGGATTAATAATCTTTTCAGACTCTTTTAGAGTAATGTAGCCGGAACACGTACATACAGCTGCGTCATTGGAACGGTAGGATGCAGCAGCCATTCTAAGAGCATTCTGAGAGCCGGTGACTCGGTCCGGTCGTTACGACAATTACGCTTCCTCTTCTCCATCTTTACAAGCCTTAATGTTATTTCGGTAGTCGTCAGTTTACTTATAAGTATCACTCGCAGACATTCTGTATTTATACAATTATGTTGGTAACCAATGTAAACAAACAATTAAATACGAGTATGACTTTAATTTGACGTGACAAAAATCGTTGACATTGACAAATCAGTATCAGCCATGCATTCCGTTGTAGCAAAAAGAACTTATTTAAATCTATACTAATAATAAAGCAGAAGAGTTTGTTTGATTTTTTGTTTTTTTGTTTGATCGTGCTAATCTCTGAAACTTTGGATTTGAAAAATTCTTATTACATTTAATTTCAATTCTTGAGGAAGGCTATAGGCTATTTAACATAACGCTAGGATCCTTAGGAGCCGAGCAAAAAGAAAAAGAGTCAGAAAGAACGCTAAGCGAAAACGAAGTTATAGCGCGGGTAGGCGATGCGATGCGACGAGGTGGGTCCGGGGAACAAGGAAGTTCGTACACGGTCGAAGTAGCGACCAGAAGCTAAGGTTAATAATAAAATACATATTGAGTTACGAAATCAAAAATGTATTATTTGATAAACGTTTATGAGATAGGTAGTGCTCAAAGCATTTTTTTGACTTAGAAATCATTTTTAAAGATTGTGGTTGATTTCTAAACCAGTCAAGTGGACGAGGAGGGTTTTACTCTGATTAAGGGCAAGAAGGGTCGATCGTGACGCAATCGTAACAAACACGGTACCGCTTCTGGAAGCGAGAATTTTCGAGTAGCAGTGCCCACCTTGCTCCTGTACATTTCCCAGTTGGATCGACAGACATCAAAAGAGCAGGAGCCAAGGTCTAATCCGGGCCGAAGGAGGGACGATGCAATCGAGCAAGACTACAAATTTTAATTCCTACATCGTCCAGGTTTCCGCGCTGCAAAAGGATGTCGTCCTCAGCCCAGAATTTTGGCCGGCTGGAGTTGTGTATAGATGTTACAGAGAAGCATGACCAAAACTAAACTCCCATGAGTGGTGAATACGTTTTTGTGGTTTATACTTGGGTGTGTACTGTATTTATTAATGAGTCTGTAAGGTATTTATACAAAGGTTCTTTTGTCACTAGAAATAAATGATATACCTACTCACCTATTACTACAGTACCACCTACAGTACCACTAACATGATAAATAAATAGTGTTTCAAATGCATTTCAAACAATAAAGATTTCAAATATTTTATTTTATTATTTTTAATGTAAAACTGATATATAACCTGCTATATATATATATATAAATATATAACAAAAATACTATACGTAAACAATACATTATAATAATCACAAGTTTACACAAATAGTCGGCATCATGAGTAGCGCCGAGTCGCGTGCTGTCCGCGAACGTGGGATCGCCGGACCATTTCACCTCTCGCCTAAAGTCTTCATGAATTTCGACAGATGTTTGTGCGGCACTTTGACCATAAAGAAATTTTAATTCCTGCTGTGACGAGACTCCTAACTCGAACCTTAGGGCGAAATTTGTTTTCGCAAGGATTTCCCAATAATCTTTTGGACCTTTGTAAAGTAATGTAGCCAGGACACGTAGCTACAGCAGCGTCGTTGGAACAGCAGGACGGTCCGGTTGGTGCAGTACCGAACTCTTTACGACAACCACACTTCCTCTGCTTCTTTTCCATCTTAATAAGCCTTGATGTTATTGTAGTAGTCATCAGTTTACTTAAAATATCATTGGCAGTCATTCTGTTTTTATTTAATTAATTAATTTATATGTAGATAACCAATGTAAAAAAACAATAAAGTCATACACTTTAATTTGACGTGACAAATATCGATGACAAATCAGCATTCCATTGTAGCAAATACTAAGGAGAACTTATTTTAATGTTAATAATAAAATAAAAATGGAGTTACGAAATCAATAACGATGATGATATTGATAAATGTTTATGACATACGTATATAATGCTGCTCAAACCATGTTTTTGACTTAAAAATCATTTATAAAGATGGTCAAAAGTGCATTAACGATTGCGTCAAAAAAATAGTATCGTTATGTGGAATGGATTACTTCGTACGACGCATAATGGCAACATTTTTGTCCCTAGACTCGAGATTTACGATCGACTTGTAGTGAGAATAGAAGAAACGGGATAATGTCACCATTTTACAAGCGACATAGAGAGACGAGCGACAATGACGAATGCGTCATCAACGAGTGTAAACGCGAGAATTGCCTTCCGCAATTCTCACGCATCTCGCATGTGACATTGTTGTTCGACTCGTACTTTTCCCTCGTAAAAATCAAGTCGAGCTATTCTCGCCATGTCGATTCGAGCATTTCTCGCAGGAACGCCACGCGACATGCCTTAGTTTACACGCGACATGCAAAGAGTGGTCGGGACCAGTCGACACTTTCATGACGTCATGTCGACCGGCGTACGAACGTCAAACAGACTTGTTGTGTCAATCATGATTGTGTCAATTGCGGAATAAAATAATAAATATTTTTTAATAAAATGTGTTAAGAGTTCATAAACATCTTAGACGACGCTGCGATCGCCACCACAAGGTAAATTACCCGAAGAAAACTTCATGCCTCCGCCAAAGTTGTCAACTATCCACTGCTTGTGCGGCGACGATGGATGAGACACATATGAGATATAGAAGCTGAAGACGCCTACTTCTAAAAGCATTGAGGTTTAAAACCAGTCAAGTGGACGAGGACGGCTTTACTCTGGTTGAGGGCAAGAAAGGTCGGTCACGTCGCAACCACAACAAACGCGGTACCGGCGTGGTACCGTGTTAAGGGACTCATTGGCACAGAACACTATTACTCCTACTCATTGGGGTATAACTTGCTCATGTGGCCAAGTACTATTGAGGTATCCCACATAATGGAATACTTCGGCAAAGGGGGCTGAAGACGGAATACTCCCTTAAAAATCTTTTAATTTTGTCGTCTTTTCCTATATTATTACCCATCAATAGGGCTCGCACAGATCGACAAGAGTTTAAAGTTCCATATTGGAATCCCTCTTCATAAAGTTTGTTAAGAAAATAAATAATTTGTGGGACCGATGCACTACACAAATCAAAATTATTATTGTTACTAAAGTGGAACCAATGTTTTAGGTAAACATCACATTGTTTAAAAGAGTTATCGCACAGAAGCTCTCATAATTGCGGTTGGGGCTACACTTCTCCTTAACAAAGCTGTCCGCACAAAATCCCTGCCACCTTGGTGTGCATGTTGGAATTGCTAAAATGGAAAGAAAAACACTCAGCAAGCGAGTATTTTTGAGCTGCAGTACTCACCATCCTCCTGCATATTTCCCGGTTGGACCCACAGATATCGAGAGAGAAGGAGCTAAGGTCAAATCAGTAATGATAAAAGGACGCTGAAGCTGTCGCGGATGAAGTCGAGCAGTACCTACTACAAAGTCCTATATGCTCGAAGCTCCCGCGCTGCAAAAAGCTGTTGTTCTTAGCCCACAATTTTGTCCAGCAGGAATTAGGCGTGTAAATGTTACAGGGAAGCATGATCAAGCCCAAGTGTGGTGTGATAATAATTATGTTTTTCGTGGTTTAAACTTAATATACTCGTATGTATCTCTCTGTGATGTATTTATGTAAAGGGTCTTTTGAAACCAGAATTATAATATACTTACCTATGATTATTGTATTACAACAGGGCCATTAACATTATGCAGAATTTCAAAAGCATTTCAAACAATAAAGATTTCAAATATGTTTTAATTTTTTTCAATATGTAACTTATAACTAACAAAAATACTGTGCCTATACAATAAATTAGAAGAATCACTAGTTTACATGATTAGTCAGCGTCACGTGTGGCGCGATCAGTAATAGCCAGCTTAAGATCGCCGGGACCATTATACCTCTTGCCCAAAGTCTTCATGAATTTCAACAGACGTTCGTCAAGCACTTTCACCACAAACAAATTGAAATTCGTGTTGTGACAAGACCCCTACCGCTTTACTCTCAGAGACGAAATTTGTATTCGCGAGGATTAATAATCTTTTCAGACTCTTTAGAGTAATGTAGCCGGAACACGTACATACAGCTGCGTCATTGGAACGGTAGGATGCAGCAGCCATTCTAAGAGCATTTGGAAGCTTATGGGAGCGCGTAAATGAGAGGCACGACAAAGATTAAGTTAAAGTATATTACAGCAAAGATTGATAGTGATACAGCAATAGGTAGAAGTTTAAGATAGAAAGGAAACGATTTTAAAGCAAGAAAGGATACAGAATAAAGTTGTTTAGAGATCGATATGAGAAATGGAAAATACGTGAGCTAATGAGAAATTATGCGGTAGCGAGCCAAAGCAACGTGGGTTCGCGACGAGGGCTTCTGGCTGACTGTCCGGCGGTCGATGCCGTCTGCGTCTTGAGCGGGCTGCGGAGGCGGTGCGGTGCGCGGTGACCGGGGTGAGGTAGGCTAACCGGTTTCCGCGGCAAGCAGCGCTCGCACAGGTAGGCGGCGCGCGCCTTGCGCGCACCTTCACGCCCACAAGTAGCAACAGGGTAGGTAGGCTAGCAGGTAGGTAAACATACTGTGAACAATAAGAACTGTTAGTGTGGGTCTATTAAATTGACACCACAGGACCCCCTTACGAATAAAAGGGCCGCTTTATTTGTATCGTTCAGGGAACCTCACTTTGCGTCCTGAACGAGTAATATGCACTGGTCGCGCATCATGTGTCTCATGGCTATGTGTCACAACGCCATCACGCCATGCATATGCTGGTTTTAATCTGTCGATTGACACCTTGACGGTTTTGTTGTTTAACAGTATGTCGAATGTCTTTGGACTTCTTGTGACGACCTTATGAGGGCCACTATAAGGTGGTTCTAACGATCCACGAAGCAAATCTTGGCGCAAGAACACATGCGAAGTGGTATGTAAATCCTTGTGCTCAAATACCCTATGCTGTGAATGGTCCGATGCTGGACACGGGCGTAGGTCGGACATTCTTTGTCGTAAAGTGCTGACAAAATCTGGATAATCTACCTTGTCTTTTGTTGCGGTGAAAAACTCGCCGGGGACTCGTAACTGCTCTCCAAACACCAATTCTGCGGGTGAACATTGCAAATCCTCCTTGCACGCTGTCCTTAAACCTAGAAGTACTATGGGAAGAGAACTAACCCAATCCTTTGTTCCGTGTGACATCAAAGCAGCTTTGAGCGTGCGATGTAAACGCTCAATCATGCCGTTGCAGGCTGGATGGTACGCTGTTGTCCTTGCTAACTTGATTCCGTAAGTCTTTGCAAAATTTTGGAATAAGTGTGATTGAAATTGTCTACCTTGGTCCGTTATTACCTTCTTCGGGCAACCATACCGAGCAATCCACTCCATCACAAACGCCTTCGTCACAGTCTCTGCTGTCATGTCGGGAAGCGGAATCACCTCAGGCCATCTGGTATACCTGTCAATAATCGTAAGACAGTATTTAAAATTGGAAGATATTGGAAGTGGTCCAATTAGGTCCATATTAACCTCTGCGAAACGTACATCTGGTACGCCAAATTTACCAAGATGAGATGTGGTATGCCTTGTTACCTTAGACTTTTGACATGGAATGCACTCTCTAACCCAAGCGCGAACATCTTTCCTAAGGGAAGGCCAAACAAAACGTTCACTGACCATTTTGATGGATGCCTTCGCGCCAGGGTGGCTTAGGCTGTGCAACATCTCGAACACACGGCGTCTGTGGGTAGCTGTCACGAAAGGTCTGTGTTTTGCCAAAGAAACATCACAATAAATATGTATGTCAGAATTTGGTACTTGCGCTAACTCCAGTGTCAACGAATGGTTACCCTTCAGTAGCTGTTGTAGCTCTGGATCATCACGCTGCGCAAGGGCGAGCTCCATGAAATCCACTGGTGCAGTGACTGCCTCAATCCGAGACAATGCATCGGCCACCTGGTTGTCCTGCCCGGAAACGTGCTGGATGTCAGTCGTGAACTGAGAAATAAAATACAGTTGATTAATCTGTCTTGGTGAACCTTGTTGGTCTTTCTTTTTAAACGCACTTATCAGCGGCTTATGATCGGTGTAAACAGTGAAATGACGTGCTTCTACCATATGTCGAAAATGTTTTATAGCCTCGTATATTGCGAGGAGTTCGCGATCATAAGCGCTGTATTTCTGCTGCGTCGGGCTCATCTTCTTCGAGTAGAAAGCTAAGGGCTGCCAGACGTTATCCACCCTCTGCTGTAATACAGCTCCTAGGGAAACATTAGATGCATCAACTACCAGTGCCAGCTGCGCATCGGAAACCGGGTGAACCAACAGTGCTGCGTCTGAAAGGCTATGCTTACAACGCTCAAAAATGTCTGATAACTGGGACGTCCACTGCACTGGTTTCGATCCTTTCATGTCTGGGCCTGCCAATAAATCATTTAGTGGGGCTTGTAACTCTGCAGCATTCTTCAAGAAACGCCTATAAAAATTGAGCATCCCTAAAAATCTTCTCAAGCATCTTATAGTCTGAGGTGGTGGGTAATTCTGAATAGCCTTCACCTTATCCTCTAACGGGCGCACTCCTTTTGCTGAAACCGAATAACCAAGAAAAGTTACTTGAGGCTGACCAAAATTGCACTTAGCTACATTAATGACCACTCCGTACTCCTCGAGGCGAGCGAACAACTTCCGTAGATGTTCTTCATGCTCCTGCGTACTTCTAGAAGCTATTAAGAGGTCGTCGATGTACGGAAAACAGAAATCAAAATCACGTACCAATCCATCTATGAAACGTTGAAAAGTCTGTGCAGCGTTTCTCAAACCAAATGACATAAAAGGGAATTCAAACAACCCAAACGGTGTCGTGATGGCTGTCTTCTCAATGTCTGCTGGATTAACTGGAATCTGTTGGTAAGCTTTGACTAGATCTACGACTGAGAAAATAGTGCTTCCATGTAAATGCTGTGAAAAATCTTCAATGTGACGTACCGGATACCTGTCTGGTACTGTCCTCGCATTCAGTGTACGGTAATCTCCGCAGGGTCTCCAAGTGTCGTCGTGCTTGGGGACCAGGTGTAGAGCAGACGCCCAAGGTCCGCTAGAGCAACGAGCTGTCCCCTCCTTAACCATAGCTTGGAACTCTGACTTAGCTATCTTCAAACGATCTGGTGCTAAACGGCGTGGCCTGCAGAAAACGGGTGGTCCGGGCGTTGTGTTAATAAAATGTACGGTAGAATGACGTACCTCCCTTGGTGCACCAGACGGACGTGAGATGGCCGGAAATTCTCGCAACAACTCGTGGTACCGAGAAGTACCAGTAACAGCCTTGACGCTGGGAATCTCGATCTTTGCAACAGCTCCGCTAACAAAAAGGTTAGTTAATCCATCAATCAACCTATTGTTGTGGCAATCTATTATTAAATTATAATGGGAAAGAAAATCATACCCAATAATTGGTTTGGTCACATCTGCGACGACAAACTTCCAGCTAAACTCCCTGCGTAGTCCTAAATTCAACTGCAAATTGATATACCCGTACGTGGATATAACAGAATTATTAGCTGCGCTCCGGTCGTAATTTACACGTACTCGCTTCTCATTTAAATAATTGCGAGGGTAGACACACAAATCGGAACCCGTATCGACCAGAAAAGGTTTTCTAGATTGAAGATCTGTGACGAATAAACGGCTGGAAATACTGCAGCAATCGCTCGCCGTCATTAGCGACTGGCTTTGGTGTTTTCCGAAGCATAATCACATGGCTTTATGCAATGATGAGCATTGTCTCCGAATTTATGGTGGTACCAACATAAGCGACGATTGTCCTCCATTTTGAATGGACGACCTCGTGAACGATTTCTCGAACGGGAAAATCGCCGGTTACGACTCCTATCTGACCTACCGCTGGTACGAGATTGCCGATCCACTGTAGTGGACAACTCATCTAGTTTCCGCGTGAGACTGGCTATTTCTGTACGCATTACCTCAAGTAAACTCCCTGCAGAGGATGAAGTACTCGCGACCTGGGCCACCGGGTTCACTGGAGCAATCTCTAATACCCGGTCCGCCAGCTCAGCAACAGCTTCCAGAGTCGTACTGGCTTGGGAAGCCACAATCGCCTGCAGGCCGGTTGGCAAACGGCTGGTCCAGATGGTGCGCAGGAATTCGTCGGGTACACCTCGGCCAGCCAGGCTTTGAAGATGGCGAAGAAATGCCGATGGCTTGCGGTCTCCAAGTTCCTCATGAATAAGGAGTTGACGCACTTTCTTTTCCTGGGAAACTGACAAACGCTTAATTAGCTCGGTTTTAAGCTTTTCGTACTTATTACTAGCGGGGGGATTTTCTACAATATCCTCTAGTTGAGCCATAATGGAAGGTTCTAGATTACTGACCACAGTAAAATATTTCGTTGCATCGGAAGTAATGTTCGACAAAGCAAACTGGGCTTCAACTTGTGCAAACCATACCGCGGGTTTATCAGGCCAAAAAGGAGGAACTCGTACTCTAACCTTAGCGATCTCTGCTGATCCCAATGCTGCAACCAACGCCTCCGTAAACTTTTCGTCCGCCATGTCTGAAGTGACTCGCAGAAAAAAAAAAAAAATTATTTGCTCGACCTCAACGTGTCCTTCGCGAACGTTCCGGAAGCTTCTCTGACGTCACGCGGTTGCGCCTCGGTATCTTCGCGCCGTGTCTAACGATCGGGGTCACCACTTTTGGAAGCTTATGGGAGCGCGTAAATGAGAGGCACGACAAAGATTAAGTTAAAGTATATTACAGCAAAGATTGATAGTGATACAGCAATAGGTAGAAGTTTAAGATAGAAAGGAAACGATTTTAAAGCAAGAAAGGATACAGAATAAAGTTGTTTAGAGATCGATATGAGAAATGGAAAATACGTGAGCTAATGAGAAATTATGCGGTAGCGAGCCAAAGCAACGTGGGTTCGCGACGAGGGCTTCTGGCTGACTGTCCGGCGGTCGATGCCGTCTGCGTCTTGAGCGGGCTGCGGAGGCGGTGCGGTGCGCGGTGACCGGGGTGAGGTAGGCTAACCGGTTTCCGCGGCAAGCAGCGCTCGCACAGGTAGGCGGCGCGCGCCTTGCGCGCACCTTCACGCCCACAAGTAGCAACAGGGTAGGTAGGCTAGCAGGTAGGTAAACATACTGTGAACAATAAGAACTGTTAGTGTGGGTCTATTAAATTGACACCACAAGCATTCTGAGAGCCGGTGACTCGGTCCGGTCGTTACGACAATTACGCTTCCTCTTCTCCATCTTTACAAGCCTTAATGTTATTTCGGTAGTCGTCAGTTTACTTATAAGTATCACTCGCAGACATTCTGTATTTATACAATTATGTTGGTAACCAATGTAAACAAACAATTAAATACGAGTATGACTTTAATTTGACGTGACAAAAATCGTTGACATTGACAAATCAGTATCAGCCATGCATTCCGTTGTAGCAAAAAGAACTTATTTAAATCTATACTAATAATAAAGCAGAAGAGTTTGTTTGATTTTTTGTTTTTTTGTTTGATCGTGCTAATCTCTGAAACTTTGGATTTGAAAAATTCTTATTACATTTAATTTCAATTCTTGAGGAAGGCTATAGGCTATTTAACATAACGCTAGGATCCTTAGGAGCCGAGCAAAAAGAAAAAGAGTCAGAAAGAACGCTAAGCGAAAACGAAGTTATAGCGCGGGTAGGCGATGCGATGCGACGAGGTGGGTCCGGGGAACAAGGAAGTTCGTACACGGTCGAAGTAGCGACCAGAAGCTAAGGTTAATAATAAAATACATATTGAGTTACGAAATCAAAAATGTATTATTTGATAAACGTTTATGAGATAGGTAGTGCTCAAAGCATTTTTTTGACTTAGAAATCATTTTTAAAGATTGTGGTTGATTTCTAAACCAGTCAAGTGGACGAGGAGGGTTTTACTCTGATTAAGGGCAAGAAGGGTCGATCGTGACGCAATCGTAACAAACACGGTACCGCTTCTGGAAGCGAGAATTTTCGAGTAGCAGTGCCCACCTTGCTCCTGTACATTTCCCAGTTGGATCGACAGACATCAAAAGAGCAGGAGCCAAGGTCTAATCCGGGCCGAAGGAGGGACGATGCAATCGAGCAAGACTACAAATTTTAATTCCTACATCGTCCAGGTTTCCGCGCTGCAAAAGGATGTCGTCCTCAGCCCAGAATTTTGGCCGGCTGGAGTTGTGTATAGATGTTACAGAGAAGCATGACCAAAACTAAACTCCCATGAGTGGTGAATACGTTTTTGTGGTTTATACTTGGGTGTGTACTGTATTTATTAATGAGTCTGTAAGGTATTTATACAAAGGTTCTTTTGTCACTAGAAATAAATGATATACCTACTCACCTATTACTACAGTACCACCTACAGTACCACTAACATGATAAATAAATAGTGTTTCAAATGCATTTCAAACAATAAAGATTTCAAATATTTTATTTTATTATTTTTAATGTAAAACTGATATATAACCTGCTATATATATATATAAATATATAACAAAAATACTATACGTAAACAATACATTATAATAATCACAAGTTTACACAAATAGTCGGCATCATGAGTAGCGCCGAGTCGCGTGCTGTCCGCGAACGTGGGATCGCCGGACCATTTCACCTCTCGCCTAAAGTCTTCATGAATTTCGACAGATGTTTGTGCGGCACTTTGACCATAAAGAAATTTTAATTCCTGCTGTGACGAGACTCCTAACTCGAACCTTAGGGCGAAATTTGTTTTCGCAAGGATTTCCCAATAATCTTTTGGACCTTTGTAAAGTAATGTAGCCAGGACACGTAGCTACAGCAGCGTCGTTGGAACAGCAGGACGGTCCGGTTGGTGCAGTACCGAACTCTTTACGACAACCACACTTCCTCTGCTTCTTTTCCATCTTAATAAGCCTTGATGTTATTGTAGTAGTCATCAGTTTACTTAAAATATCATTGGCAGTCATTCTGTTTTTATTTAATTAATTAATTTATATGTAGATAACCAATGTAAAAAAACAATAAAGTCATACACTTTAATTTGACGTGACAAATATCGATGACAAATCAGCATTCCATTGTAGCAAATACTAAGGAGAACTTATTTTAATGTTAATAATAAAATAAAAATGGAGTTACGAAATCAATAATGATGATGATATTGATAAATGTTTATGACATACGTATATAATGCTGCTCAAACCATGTTTTTGACTTAAAAATCATTTATAAAGATGGTCAAAAGTGCATTAACGATTGCGTCAAAAAAATAGTATCGTTATGTGGAATGGATTACTTCGTACGACGCATAATGGCAACATTTTTGTCCCTAGACTCGAGATTTACGATCGACTTGTAGTGAGAATAGAAGAAACGGGATAATGTCACCATTTTACAAGCGACATAGAGAGACGAGCGACAATGACGAATGCGTCATCAACGAGTGTAAACGCGAGAATTGCCTTCCAGGTCTGGACTACGCGCCGGCCAGCGCATAACAGGGATCCCAACTTTTAGCAGGTAGTCACTTACAATTAATGCGGTGTGACAGCGGGCGTTATCGTGCATTAACGTGAACCCACTGCCAACAAAACCTGCATAAGGGACAACCTGCTCCTCTAAGATCTCTGTTATGTACCGATGAGTAGTCAGCGACCCTTGCCCGTGAGCACTTCCAGTCCGAGAAACACACACAAGGTTCGTTTTGCCGTCGATTGACATGCCGCCCCAGAACATGCACGAGCCACCCCCGTATTCCACTGTCTCTTGAATACAGGCTTGTGCGAATCGTTCCCCTTGCCTCCTGTACACTCTGCTACGTCTGTCGTTGCAGAAAAGACACACCCTCGTCTCATCCGAGAAGAGCACAGCTGTCTATTGGTCTATTGTCCAATCCACGTGGTCACGGGCAATTTGCAACCGGTCTCTCCTATGCTGTGCAGTCAATTTTGGCCCTGTTGCAGCCCTGTGAGCTGCAATTTTCTTCTCCCGCATTCTTCTTCTAATCGTGGAGACGCTTACAGAAGTTCTGCGAGCTGATCGCAGTTGTTGTTGCAGCTCAACAGCATTGGAGAACCGATTACGTAAAGACGTCGAAACAATGAAGCGATCGTATCTTTCGGATGTGCACCGTTGTCTTCCAGATCCACGTCTTCGGATATAGCCACCAGTCTCTTGGAAACGTTGGAACACTCGTCGAACGGAAAAGCGACTTAAGTTCAGTTGCCGAGCAACATCACATTGCCGCATCCCTGATTGCAGTAATGCAATGACTTGAGCGGCTTCATCTGCAGTGGTATCCATTTTCTGGGGTATTTTCTTGCTGTAGCTGTTCACGTGTGTTCACTTCAAAGGTTGGATAGCGAATGATCCACATTTTTTTTTTTTTTTTTTTTTTTTTTTTTTTTTTTTTTTTTTTTTTTTTTTTGATTGGCAACTCGCAGTTTTGACCACTGGGGGTCGTGGCTGCTTAACCGGTCTGTCCGGATCCACATTTAACCCGGGTCGCCCTTTTTATACCCTTGTAAGGAGGTGCAATTAATGGCCGTTGTAATGCGTATTTTGACAAAAAAAAAAAATTTTACGTTACGTGCTAATGAGATCTGTTGTGTTTAGGAATTCTAACTAATGTTAATTTAAAGGTCATTAAATATACTTTCAATTGATACTAATATTAATTAGGTTTAATGTATTCGTTGATGGCGGGACATGCTTGAAACTTATTTTCGGAGAGGTGCGATTTTTGTGACGCCGAGTGTATAATTAAATTTAAATTCTATAGGACAGGCTGAAACATTCGCTCTAATAAATAAATAGCAAGAGAGGGCGAGGAATTCAAAGTTTCTGTAGTTTTAATTGGAATATTAGTAAAGAAAGTTGCAAATTCCTGAGCAACATCGATGTTATCGCTAATGAGACCGCGGGAAGTGTCCAGTGTGTAATCAGTATTATGCCTTTTGTTCCTGTTCGTTTCACTGTTAATAATTTTCCAAACTGTCTTTATTTTATTGTCTGCTGATTTAACCTTGTTGCTAATAAATGACGCTTTAGCTGCTTTGCAGACATTTTTAAAAGTTTTCGAGTAAGTAGCAACATACTTATTGAAAGTTTCCGTGTTAATATACGGCTTAAGGCCATACAGTTCAAATAATCTTTCCCTACTTTTCCTGATGCCTTTAGTTGCCCAGTAACTGAATAAAAACTTAGGGCAAATAGTTTTAGATTTCTTCTTAAAAGAATTATTGAACTCTGTTTGCACTAATGAAAAGAATTCTTTATACAAAATATTACCATCATTCATATTTATGCCCTGAACACTTAACTTGCTAATTAAAGCGCTATTAAACTTATTTAAGTTAGCCGATGTTATTGGTCTAGTTTGTATCTGCACTTTTTGTATTGGTGTGTTGGACTCAAAAGTAACAGTTTGACCGCTGTGATCAGAAGGGAGATAATTTACAATGGCTTTATCTAAATAGTCGCAGCAACAAAAAACATTATCAATACATGTAGCAGTAGCCATAGTTATTCGCGTTGGTTCCAAAAACACATTTGACAGATTGAATGATTTGAACAGGCTTAAGAATCTACTGCTATTTGAATTATTTTCCAAAATATTAATATTAAAGTCACCACAAATAATTACTGATTTATTACCAGTTGCAAGTTTTCCCAAAACATCTTCCATTACTGACTCAAATATAGTAGTTTTGATAATTTGGAGGTCTGTAAACGCACACTATAAAATGCTTATCTAGCTCAACACAGGACAGTTCAATGCTATGTTCCACCGATTGTTCAACTATGTCTTTACGAGACTTATTTTATACAATTTTTAATTAAGATTAGTGAACCTCTACGCAGCATGGATTTTCGGTTAAAACAACTGGCCACACTATATGTAGTTCTCATAATTAATTAGCATTTCATAATCTTTCAACCAATGCTCAGTTATACAAATAATATCAAACATTGTTTTTTCTAATAATAATTCAATTTCTAATTGTTTGGAAGAAAAACCTTGAATATTTTGGTGAAACAATTTCAAGGAATTCTGCTTAGCCCCTTTTTTACCATTAAATAATTGAGTGCTAGAAGGTACCTTGTTGATGGCGAGATTAATAACATTATTACTGGTACCCTCTGTTGTCTTACTGACTAGTTCAAACTATTATGGCTAACCACCTTAATATTAGTATTATTACTAATTTTTGTGGTCCTAATTACAGCAGACTTCGACATACTACTTATGTCTGAGTTTATATTAAAAGCTAATAGCCATGCTATTTGACGTCTAAAACTAATAGGCAGATACGCAGTATCCCTAGTCGATCTTAATTTCTCAACAAAAGTGTTGGTGTCAAAAAATATAAGTTTGAATAAAAATAGGGTATGCGTAATGCATTTTTCCCAGCGTAAAAAAAAAAAAAAAAAAAAAGGTTAGGTTAGGTTAGGTTAGGTTGGGGGGGTTGCGGAAGATTTGTACGTTCCCGCGACCCCCGGCGTAGGTGTGGGACGGAACACCGGGGTGGTTTTTAGTCAGTAAGAGTCTGACAGACCCCTCCGCCCCCCCAGGGCGGGGGACATCCATGAGGATTTTCCACCCCGGAAC